>SNQJ01S0089586.1:17309-28405 GCA_010110895.2 Picea sitchensis
GTTAAAACCTACTAAAAATAGTAAATTGCCAAAATTGCCAGAAAACTGTTTTGAGCCAGTCAGAAAAGGTGGGTGGCCACTGATATCCACCTGGATCACTTCTACTCAGTGAATATCTTGTTGAAGATGTATGCCGTCTGTTTTGTTGAAAGACAAAACTGTAGGTCGATGATCCCCTCGTGTACTAAGTCATGGATGTAGCCAGATGTAGTGCATGTGGATCTCGATGTGATTCCTCTGCTTCCTCTGAATTGAATCTCTGCAGAACTTCATATTTCTCTGGTTGTCACACTAGATAACGATCGATCGATGAAACTGAAATCCCAACTCTGTGAGAAAATGTTGTAGCCACATAACCTGAATGGTTATGTTAACTACCCCTATGTACTCTGCCTCGACTGAATATAGAGAAATAGCAACCTGCTTCTTGCTCGACCAACAGATAGGCCCAGAACCAAGACTGAGTGAGTAACCATATGTGGACTTGTGATCAATGTTATCGCCAGCCCAGTTAGAATTAGTGAACTTGATGAGTTCCAATGTAGAATCTACTGCATAGTGAACCCCAAAGGTGATGGTGCCCTATATGTATCGAAGGATACGTTTTGCAGCCTTTCAATGTAGCTCATATGGCTCTTGCATGAACCTAGAAATTGCTCCAACTGCATAGGAGATGTCTGGTCTGGAGTATGTAAGATACGACAATCTCTCCATGTACAGTGTGTTGTCAACTAGTGGAGTGTCCCCACCATTCTCAAGTCTGACTCCTGATAGGAAAGGAGTTAGGGAAGACTTGCAGTCTGTGATGTGAAATCTCTTAAGGAGATCTCGTGCATACTTGGCCCGCGACAATTTGATGCCTGATGCATCCTTACTAATCTCGAGTCCAAGGAAGAAATGTAGTGGACCCATGTCCTTCATCAAGAACCTATCATGCAGAATCCTCTTGACTGCAACAATCACTTAAGTCGAGCAACCGGTGATCAACAAATCATTAACATACAGAACTAGGAGTAGAAGTGAGTCAATCGTCCTGAGCATGTAAAAATTCAGGTCTGACTTACAATGTACAAAGTTTTGTGACAGTAGGTAGGATTCCATCTTCGCATACCATGCCCTCGGAGCCTTCTTGAGGCCATAAAGAGACTTCTTCATTCGACACACCAAAGATGAATCTTGCATAAATCCCTGAGAATTATCCATATAGATATCCTTAGAGAGATCTTCTTGAAGAAATGCATTCTTCATGTCCATATAATGTACTTCCCATCTCTTGGATTCTACAATGGCAAGTGCCAAACATATAGAATCCATCTTCACTACTAGAGAGAAGGTCTCATCATATTCAATGCCATGCACCTGCTGAAATCCTTTGGAAAATAGCCTGGCTTTGTATCTGCTAACATGTCCATATGTTTCACTCTTGGTCCTGTAGACTCATCTGGACCTGACAAGTGTCCTTCCTGAAGGAATGGGAACTAGATCCCAAGTCTAGTTCTCAAGGAGGGATTTGTACTTCTCCTGTATGGCAGATTCCAAAAATGGATTTCCAGCATCCTCGCCATAGGACTGTGGATCTCAATACTGAACCAAGAAGAGATTCCTAGGTGGCATCGATCCAGTGGAAGTAAGTGCAAGAGGAGGCTCCTCAGATCGAATCCTCCTAGTATCAGCTGGATTCCCAACATGATCATATGCATCCAAACGAGTAGTATTGGCGCACTTGGGCCTTTTCTGTAGCTATGTATCTGCATCTTCATGAACTAAGTTTGCATCTGACTGTAATGACTCTGTATCTGGATCATCTGAATCCTATTAATCAGAACTCTCATATGAAGAAGAGTCGGCATGTGCATTCTCATCATCTCTGATTAGTGGAAGAACAAAAGTGTATGCATGTGGTTAATGAGGTACATGAGAGACACTTTCCTCGAATTGGACACTACGCTCAATGATGAGTCGGTCCGAGGAAATATCGATGATTCTGTATCACTTCAGACTGTCGGGGTATCCAATAAATATACACTCTTTTCTATGTGGATCAAGTGTCTTCCTCTTCTTAGAGGGAATCCTGGCCCATGCACGCGAACCAAAAATACAGAAGTAGGTCACTTCCGATTTGAGGCCGCTCCAAGCCTCATAGGGGATCTTATCCTTGACAGATCTATGGGGAGATCTGTTTTGGATGTAGGTTTCACAATTAAGTGATTCATCCCATAATATCCGTGGAAGTGACTTTGCATGTAGCATGCAATATGTCATCTCTTTTAGAGATCTATTTTTTCACTCAACAACTTCGTTTTGCTGCGGAGTATAAGGAACCGTGTGCTGCAACTGAATCTCGACCTCATGAAAAATATTTTCTATCTCATGGTTGACATAGTCTCCCTCGTTATCTATTCATAGGACTTTGATTTTCTTTCTGGACTGTTTCTTAACAAGGGCTTTGAAATCTTTGAGGTGTTGAAAGACCTCTTATTTTTTCCTAAGAAATAAAATCCATGTGAAACGTGAGAAATCATCAACAAAAATGAGCATGTACCTTGATTTATTGATTGATGGATGCACAAAAGGTCCCATGAGGTCACTTTGGATCAGATCTAAAGGAAATGAAGCTTTCTGAGTCTTTCCTTTGTCAAATTTCTCTTGAGGGTGTTTTCCAAGAACATATCCCTCACAAATTCCTATGGAGAAGTGGATGTCAGGTAGACCATCAACCATTATCTGCTTGCTAAGCTATTGCATATATCTAAAATTTAAATTCTCGAACCTTTCGTGCCATATCCTACTTCTTTCATCAACATGGGTAAGCAGTAATGGAGAATATGGTTTAATAAATTCAGAAAATGTGTGGAGTCTAGATTGATGATTTACCTCACCGATGGAAACCTTGGAATTGGTTTGCATCTCATATATATCCATTGCATCAGGTGTGAATATGACTTTTTCCAATGCCATAGTTTTTCATCTAATACACAGAAAGAAGATTGAGGGAAATTTTGGGAACATGTAGCACATTCTAGAAGCTTATATTTGTGAGTTCAATTCTTCCTTTGTCAGTGACCTCGAATATAGAGTTGTCCCCCATAAGAATAGGAGGACCTTTGCATTCATCCAATGAAGAATAGACTTCTTTTGTGGCAGCAGTGTGGTGTGATGCACCTGAATCTACGATCCAAGCATCGGGAGAGGAGTTGAAGGGAATCAAAGCATGGCTAGAATTATCTTTTTTGAGATTCTAATCTTATGGCTTCTTCTTCTTCGCACCCTCGGGGATGCAAAATCCAAGGTTGTTTTGTTGAAGTATTTGTGCCATTTGATTCTGTTTCTGCATACATGTGGATTCTGGATGGAATCCTTTATGACACTAAGTGTATTTCTCCCCTTTTCTTCCCTTTCCACCTTTGGATCCGGAGGCATCATTGAAGGGTTTTGTGTAACGACCCTAGTTAAATGATTTATTAAGGTTTATCAAGTATAATTAATTAGATAATTAACTGTCCTAATATGTTTTAGTTAAACAATGATTAATTCTTAATAAAGTTAATTAATTAGTTATTTATTAATTAATTGTTTATATCTGTGGATTGATTAATTAATTAATTAATTGACTCATTAAAGGTTTGATTAATGAATTAAAGGGGCTTAATAACTTTAAATTATTTATTTTAAGACTTTACGTATGCGGGGGGGAAATGAAGCATTAAATGGAGGATAAGGTAATAAAGGAATCAAATAAGGTAATAAAGGAATGGGATAAGGTAATAAAGGAGAGGATAAGGTAATTAATGGAGGATAGGGAGTCAGTGAATGGGGGGAGATATGTCTGGGAATAGTCTGATGGGAGAGCATTATGAAAAATGAGGAGGAGAGGACTGTAATTTTGGGGGCTGTTGGATATTTTTCTGTTTTGGGGGAGGTTGGTTTTGGAGTTTTGGGGAACCATTGCAGGGGGCACCGGGTTGCTGGGGGTTTTGGGCATGGGGGCCAGGATTCCTTAAGGTATCCTAGAGCTAGGGAGTCGGACATGTTTCTCCTAGCTAGCTGGGTGGTTAGTCAGTTTTGGGCAGGTTTTGGTCAAGCAGCAAGGAGGACAACCAGATAAGCGAGAATTTAACATCAGGTAGAGGTATTTTTATTTCTGAATTTGCTGAATTATGTGATGATTATGTAATTTATTTCATGTTGTGGATAAATTTAATTTTCTACTGAATATTATATGCTTATACGATGATTAATGAATTACTTATGCATTATTGAAATTTATGTTTAATTGTATGAATTTTATTAGGATTAATTAATTTAAGTCTTTACACATGGTATCAGAGCGGTAGTTTAAAATCTGGGGCCACGGGCCTACCTACCCACCCATCATCTTGACTGAAAGCTATGTCATGTGTCCTGTGAACAACCCTGAAAACCTGAGCATGCAACCTGAAACCCTTAATTTAAGGCCCTTGAAGGCCAGGAATAATGCAGAAATAATGAAAAAAAAAAATGACACCTAAAACCCTAGAAAATAACAAGAAATGACTCATAAACCCTAAGAGAACCCCTTAGATGAATCCTGAAAAAGAGATCCTACACTTGTAGGAGCCACATGTCAACCTGCTCAAACCATTTGATTATCAGTAAGATTCCTTGCCTACAACCAAAACATAAAACTAAGAAGGTGAGGGTCTTTAACATGAAAGAAAAAAAAAAAAATAGGATAACAAAATTTAATATATATATATACAAGAATAAACCTAAGATTTAATTTCCTCTATAAAGGAAATAAATAGAATAAAAAGAGATAAAACATTTTTTTTTAAAGGAGTTACATATATAATTAAATGGAGAAACTAGATACAAGAAAAAAGAGATCAATAAGAACCTAGACGTTATAAAAGTATATAACCAAAACAGGAATTACATTATTATATCGAAAATGAAAACTTGTAAATTGGGCCTGAAGGCCAAGCTCCACCTCCACCTCCACCTAACCTGCAAGCCAAGCACACATTTCTTTTTACGTAGATATAAATATAAATATAAATATACATACTGAAAATTGATACAATTCAAGATTTCAATACTTGATCTTCTACTTCCTGAGAGGAGTTCTCTAAAATGTTACCTCGATTTGCAAGAATAATAGGAAATTTTTTTTGAGGAAATAAATAAAATAAGAGATCTCTCCCCTCACAACTCCCTTTTCCCAAGTGGGGCGGACCCAATTTGGAGGGGAACAGTTGAAGTTGTTGGACCTATTTCAGAGGGAAGGAGTCAATAGGGTAAATACTTCTCCTTCTCTCTTCTGAATTCCGTCTGACCTTTGAAGGCTAGAAAAAAGAATTTTACTCACAGATTTATGAAAGTAGAAATAAAAGTTACAGCCTAGATGCAAGTCATGGGAGTTAAGTCCAAAGTCATGGTATAGTGAAGATGCCAGTGGATCAGATGGATATAATACAAATTAAATTACAGAAAAAGAAACGACATGCTCGAATAATTACAATGCTACAAAAGTCATAGCTTTTAGGGAATCTGTCCATGATGTTTGGTTAATTTTCCCATTTAGGAGTCAATTGCGACTCTACTTATTGGGTACCTACATTCTCAATGTGGCTTGAGAGATCCACATAACCTGCACACACATTTGTAATTCATTGTAATGATACCCATTAGATCAAACAATGGCAATAACATTAGGATACTTACTAAAATAAAAGACCCATTGTTGTTGATGGGCAAAAGACTGTTGTATAATCTAATTAGATTAGAGAAGGAACGATATACTGGAACACTTACTCTGATAGAAGACATAACTTTAAGGAATCTGGCCATGATGTTTGATCAGGTTTTTTTTTTTTGTGTTTAGGGATTGACTGCGACTCCATGTTTATTAGGCACTTACAGTTGCAATGTGGCATGCTAGATCCAGATGAACTGCTTACATATTTGTGATTGTCACAGTGTAACTAGTTACAATTTTACTTCATAGAAATAGTAGCAACAAAGAAAAAATATTGTGCGCATAAGTGACAATTCTAAACCTAAGACAAACCTATCGAGCTTATGCATATACCAAATTCCACAATCACAAACCACACAAAGACCAGTGCTAACTTCAGCCCATGAGGCCTTACCACACTTATTAGATCAAAGAGTAAGAATACTATTAGGGCACCACATCCTATAGCCCACTACAAGAAAGAGGTTTCATGAGTGAGTAGCGAGTGCAACAGTGACAGTGACATTTGCCTTTCGAAAATGAAAATAATAAAATACTGATTACGTTATGAAGCTTGGTTGTTATTAGGTGGCATTCTGTAAAATTTCAACTCTTACAATCCAAATGTTAAAAAAGAATAGTGAACAACACCCAGCGCCAAGCTCAAGAGACCATGCCACACAAGTTCAGTACACGTCCAGTGCTCATCATGCCAAACTAGCGCCCAACACACCCGCCAAGCCGTGAGCTCCAAGCTCCACGCACCACCTGCACATACCACATACCATCACGGGTTAGAACACGACACATAGGCCAACAAAGAGCGCCCAAACACCGAATCACACAGGTCAACACATAAGTCACATTCTTTTGCAAATGTGAACATTCTTTAGCAAAAGAAAAATAGTCGGCAGGCCTAACTCTGAGCTTGTTTAACAAGCAACACCACATAACACACAAAGATCTTGTGCACAAGCACCCACACTAAGCCACGAGGAGGTCCCACACTAAGCGGGAAGTCCACACAATATACAAGCCAACGACCAAGTGCCAAGATAAGCCACCGTGGGGGAGGGGACCAAGTCTTGTGGACAACCATACAAACTTCCACTTGGGAAGACCAGAATTAGGGTTATCCGAACCAGAATTCAAGCCACAAAATTCAACTACTAAACCAAAGCAAAATAAGGACCACTTTCTATTGCTCGCCTATAGCCAATTAACTGAAATGCCTGCTGCTCGGCATTGAATTCTCTTGATAAATCAAAATAGTTGTCAGGCTCTTGCCACAATTTAGAATGCCACAAAAAACAATCGAGAAACCCTAAGTATTTATATTCTTATATACCCTGGATTTTTCATCTAAATTAAGTCGGTCGGGAAAAAGATGTTAACAACCCACTGCACAGATTTTTCATCTAAATTAAGTCGGCCGGGAAAAATATGCTAACAACCCACTGCACAGACAAAGGAACTTTACGTGCTAAAAAAAAAAATAGGCCTCGAACAGTCTTCCATGGGAACTAAGTAAAAATAGAATCAAGAAAAGCCATGAGAGAAGGCCATGGCGGTCGATCGAGTAACCAGAGACCTCGCAAGAAGAAACGATGAGGAAAAGATGAATTAGGGTTACAACGATAAAGGTTAGGGTTTAGATAGGGGGGCGCTAGAGGAAGCAAGGTGGGCACCTGGAATCCATGCGTGCCCGCACTTATTTTTAAATTATTTTGATTTTTTTTTATTATTAAAATTTTTATATATACTTTTTTTTATTATTTTTTTTGTGTGTGTTCGTTTAAATTTTTATTTTAGTGTAAAGTTTAAATAATAATTAATTAATTCAACTAATTCAATTAATTAAAACAATTAATTAAGTTGATTAATGATTTTAAGGATTAATAAACTAGAATGAATAATTAACTATAAGTTAATATGATTAACCAAAGGTGGTTAATCAAAGTGAATAATTTAAGTTAAATTAATAATTAATTAGGTACTTAATAAATTAATTAATAATAATATTAATTTAAGGGATTAAGTGAATGAGTTGTTTAAGACGATTGGAATTAGGTTTAAAGTTTAGTTTAGATTTTAAGCTCCTAATAATTAATCAACTTTAGGTTGAAAATTGCATTAATTAGTTTTAGACGAAAGGTTTAGGGGGTTAGACCAAGGTAAGCGAGAGGGGGTTTCATGCGCGCTAGGAAAGTAAGCTAGAGGAATTGACGAGTATGGCGCAAAGCTAGCGTAGCTACGAGATGAGAGGAGACAATAGTTTGTGTAGGCGAATAAATCAATATTAGACGCTTTAGCCCTAACCTAGCCACTCCCCTAAAGAGAGTAACGTCTGTTTACAGACATGTAAAAAACAACTTACGCCTAACCCTGTTTTCTAGTTAAGTTGCGCAAATGTGAAACGTCCTTGAACTCACCTTGACAACTTTGGTTGATACAGGTTAAATCATACAGGATGGTTAGGAATCGAGGGAATCGAGGCAAAGGAGCATCATCGCAGGCACCACCAACACCGCCAGCGCTGCCACCACCATCGTCGGAACTAGCTCTCATACTGCACTCTTTGGAGGCCATAAATGAGACTTTAAAGGGGCAACAACCAGCAGGGATCAAAGTGGAACCCCCACCATATGGAGAGGGTAATCCAGAAGCTTCGAGGGATTCAAAAAGTGGACCTCCACCCGAAGACATCACTCGAGAATTGCAGAAGATCAAACTTTCGGAGTTTATCGGGGGTCGCGCCAGTGAACGCGCGGAAGCATGGTTGGAAGGCATGACAAAGTGTTTTTCCTTAAGGGACTATGCATCCACCTCAAAGGCAAAGATAACGATTTTTCAGTTAAGAGATAGCGCCTTGAACTGGTGGGGAAACCTTGAAAGACAACTGCATCTTACCTCGAACACAGTATCTTGGGAACTTTTCAAGGAGAGTTTCTGAAGGAAATATCTGCCAGCTTACTATGAGGAACAACAGGTAGGAGCATTTCATTTTCTAGTACAAGGAAATAGGACTGTAGAAGAATATGAGATTATGTTTATGTAATTTTTCAAGTATGTTTCATATATGGATAATGACCAATGACAGGCAGAATGCTTCGTCTATGGGCTAAACCCTAAGATAAGGGCTATGGTGCGGATGTGGAAATCGTCTTTAGTAGCAGAAGTTGTTGAATATGCACGTTATGTGGAGGAATAAATGAACTTCACTGGAGGTATGATACCTTCCTTTCCTCATTGTCTTGGATTTGTGGGGAAGACCCCTAGGACATATCCCAGGGGAGGGGGCTCAAGGCCACCTCCATATGGTAACAGAGTCGCACCAAGGACAGTAGCTGCAGGAATTTCAATGGCAGTGAGTGTAGCATCTCATTCATCACCAACGATGCACGCAGGTCCACAGCCATCTCAGGGAATAACTAGTAGGGGCAGGGGTTCCAAGGCAAGGAACTCGTTTCAGAGACAGTCACATAACAGTGCGTAGTTTCAATCTCGTGTTACCTATTGGGGATGTGGAGGACCCCATTACCAGCGTGACTGACCAGAGTTACAATCAGGATTTGTGCATAGAGAAGGAAAGGCCCCAATGGGAAGAGCAAGTAGAAACCACCAAATTTACGCAGCGGTTAATAATCGCCAGGTCGAGCATCAATCCACGGTGGTGGAGTCATAAAGTACGCTAAATCATATCAATGTTAAGATTTTATTTGATTCTGGTGCAACAAATAGTTTCATTTCACCATCTGCATTAGAAAAGAGTGGGTTGGCAGCCTACGAGCACGATGACTTTAAACAAGTCGAGATGGCTTCGGGGGAAAAACAAGTGGTAGCACCTAGTGTCGATAATTGTATGGTAGACCTAGGAGTGTGTACTACCAGGTTGAAGGTATATATCATTGCTCTCAGGGTGCATGACCTAATCATTGGAATGGATTGGTTAGAAGCTCATCGAGTTTTGGTAGATTGTTTTGCAAAAAGGGTGCTTTGTGTAGACGTCAAAGGAAGGCCAATGGAGATCCAGGGTGTTCAGAGAAAGGTGTCATTATGCTTTATATCAACTATGAAGGTTAAGAGATGCTTGAGGCAAGGGTTTCGACTATATGTAGTGGAAGCAGTGAATGAAAGGAAGGGACCCTCATTAGATCAATACCCGGTATTGTCCGAATTTAAGGATGTTTTTTCGAACGAGTTACCAGGGTTACCTCCTGAGAGGGAGCTTGATTTTACTATTGAGCTAAAACTTTGTGAATTATAAATGCAGTTAAAAGAGTTACTAGACTTAGGGATAATAAGGCCCAGTGTCTCACCTTGGGGTGCACCAGTAATTTTTGTAAAGAAGAAGGATGGATCCTTACGACTGTGTATAGACTACAAGGACTTGAACCATACTATAGTGAAAAATAGGTCCCCAATGCCGCGAATAGATGACCTCTTCGATCAGATGAAAGGAGCAGCGGTATTCTCAAATATTGATTTGCGATCAGGGTATCATCATTTACGGATTAAGGAAGGAAATATCCCAAGAACTACCTTTCGAACTCGATTTGGACAATACGAGTTTGTCATAGTACCTTTTAGATTGACCAATGTGCCAACAGTATTCATGAGCCTCATGAACGACGTATTCCGTAAGTACTTAGATCATTTTGTACAAGTCTCTCTAGATCACATCCTCATCTATTCCAAGAATGAAAGAGAACATGAGGAACACTTACGAGTGGTGTTGTCCTGCCTTAGAGAGAAATTTTTTTTTGGGAAGTTGTCAAAGTGTTCCTTCTTCCATAAAGAGATCCACTATTTAGGTCATATCATTTCCGATGAAGGAATCTCTATGGACCTAGAAAAGGTAAAAGCCATTATGGAGTGGCCAGTGCCGAAAAATGCCCATGAGGTGAGAAGCTTCATGGGGCTAGTAGGTTATTATCGGAGATTTGTGGAAGGATTCTCAAAAATAGTGAAACCCATCACCACTTTGCAGTGCAAGGGGGTCAGGTATAAATGGAAGGAAGAATGTGATAGTGCATTGATTGAGCTTAAGAGGTTACTAACTAGTGCGCCAATTCTACGAGTGTTGGATATGGAAAAGGAATTCACAGTCTGCACAGATGCCTCGAAGCAAGGTTTGGGGTCCATGCTAATGCAGGATGGAGGAGTGATAGCTTATGCATCAAGGAATTTGAAGAAACACGAAGAGCTATACGCGACTCATGATTTAGAGTTGGAAGTTGTAATGCTACCTCTGAAACTTTGGAGGCACTATCTTGTGGGGCGAAAATTTGAGCTCAAAACAGACCATCAAAGTCTAAAACATCTCTTCACTCAAAGGGATCTGAATGCTAGGCAAAGGCGATGGAGTGAGTTTATGAGT
>SNQJ01S0089586.1:35644-49080 GCA_010110895.2 Picea sitchensis
AAAAATAATGTGTAATAAGGTGAGTGATAAGTTTTTGTTCTTCTTCCAATGGATTACTTATACGAGTACTTAGATGAACATGACCATAACCTAGACCATGAAATATACCTACACCATCACCTATCCCCCCTAGCTCCATCTAAGCCTACACATAACCTATACTCTACCCTTAACCCCATGCACACCCAAGCCCTAAGTGAAGTATGCCTATACCTCTTGTTTTATAATGATATTTTATGGATATGATCATTCATCTATAGTTTAATAATGATCTCACATGATTTAATGATGATTATTGTACATTGATTCTGTTTTTTTATTTTAATATAAGAATAATCTTATAGTTGATTCAATATTCTTTATTCACAATCAATGTTTGAATCCCTCTCTATATTCTTCCTCTTCGACTATCTCTCTCTCTCTCTCTCTCTCTCTCTCCAAGTCTCCTCCTCTCTATCTATCTCTTTTCTCCTTTCTCTTCCCCTTTGTCTGTCCCTCCCACTATCTCTACCCTCTTTATCTCCTACAACTACCACCTCTTTCTCTCTCTCCTTGTTGTTAGTCACACTCTCATTCTCTCTCTCCCAACTCTCTCTCTCTAACCCCCCCTCTTGTTCTTCCTCTCCCACCCTATCACACTCTCAAACAATCCATATCTATCCCATTATATCTTTACCTATTACATCTAACCCCCACTCTATCACTCCTTGTATCCCCCACTCTCCCCACCTTACTCCCTTTTCATTTATCTAACCCCCCTTCCCTCTTTCCCCCCCTTCATATCACTCTCTCACTCTCTACCCCCCTCTCTATCTCCCTATCCCTCACTCTCTTTTTCTTCCACTTTTCCCATATGGCACTCTCTTTCTTCCTCTATTTGCAACCCCACTCCCTACATCACAAGGAAATAAATGGCCTTGACCTAGACATGTCAAGACCTAGACCTAAGCCTAGACATAGAAAGGCCTATACATGGCAAGACATGGAGCATGACCTATACCTATACGATGACCATGATGTAGAACATGACATAGACCTAGAACATGACCTGGACCATGACATAGATCTAGGGCTAGATTTAGATCATGACCTAGTGCTTGACGTAGACCATGACCTAGACCATGTCATAGAGATATATCTAGAGTTAGATGATGGCATAGATCTTGACATATACCCCCCATACTCTCCCTCTCTACCCCCCATACTCACTCTCTCATTCTCTACCACCCCCTCTCCCCTCTCCATGTCCCTCACTCTCTTTTTCTTCCCCACTCCCCCTCTCACAATGTCTTTCTTCCTCTCTCTGCATCCCTCCTCCCTACATCACAAGGAAATAAATGGCCTTGACCTAGACATGTCAAGAACTAGACCTAAACCTAGACATAGAAATACCTAGAAATGGCAAGACCCAGAGCATGACCTAGACCTATACGATGACCATGATGTAGATCATGACATAGACCTAGACCATGGCCTAGACCATGACATAGAGCTAGAGATAGATTTATATGATTACCCATAGATTGACGTAGACCATGACCGCGACCACAACATAGATCTAGATATAGATTTACACATTGACCTAGAGCTTGACATAGACTATGACATAGACCCCCCTAGCTCCATCTAAGCCTATGAATAACTTATACTCAATCCTTAACCCTCTCTACGTAGAGCCCTCACTGCACTATGCATATACCTTGTGTACCACCCTTGCACCCACATCACCCACATCTTGGTGCTCTAACCATACCTCTATCCTTGAAAACACTTTCAATCCTAACCCCTTAGGCATTAGTTGTCCCCATACCCCTATACATATTTATTCATAAAGATGTTTGGTGTATATTAAATTCTATATACGTTGGATTAAGAGCATGCACGTGCTCCTATGACTTGAATGAGTTGTAGTTGTTGGTCGTTTATGCTCAGCAGGAGAGTGCACACTTTCCTAGAATGAATATCCTCTTTAGTGTGATTTCATTATAGGAATGCGTGCATGTTCCTAGTGGGCATTTTTTGGTGCCAAGAACACCCCAAATGTGCGTTCCTTCTAGGCATTTTTTTTGTGCCAAGCATACCCCACCTCATCTATCTCATGGTAAAAAAAATCCATGACATCTTCAGACAAAAACAACCTACAGAGACATGTTTTACTTATTTTAATTTTCTTGTTAGATTCATAGATACTTTTGTGCTATTTCCATACCATTATAGGAAAATTTGGAAGACAACTTTGTCAATTTCAATTGTAATTGTTTTTTTATCTACTTGTGTCTTCTTGGAATTGGAAAACAAATTTGTCCAAGTGCAATTGGAATTGTTGTTTGTATATTCTTGTGTCTTCTTGGAATTGTAATGCAAAAGTTTCCAAGTGCAATTGGAATTGTTGTTTGTATCTTCTTGTGTCTAATTGGAATTGGAAGAAATATTTGTCCAAGTGCAATTGGAATTCTTGTTTGTATCTTCTTGGAATTGGAAGACAAATTTGTCCAACTTGCACAATTAGAATCATTGTTTGTATCTTCTTGTGTGTTCTTGGAATTGGAAGAAAAATTTGTCCAAGTGCAATTGAAATTATTAGATATGTATTCTTTTGTAATACAAAAACAAATTTCTCCACATGATTATGCCTTATTACATCATACAAATACAATTTTTTTGTGGGTGTTTGGAAGCCAAACTTTATCTTTAAACATGGGGAACCACCGGATTCGAGAAAGAAAGTCCATGAGAAAAAGGAAACCTATCGAAAAGGTAGAAGAAGAAAGAGAAAAAGAAAAGTTACATATGTCAAATTGTAGGCTTTCAAAAGAGGGAAATCCAATTTCTAGCAGAATAGATGTTGTTATTGTTTCTCCTCCATCACCAGAAACAAAGCACAAGATTTCCTTAGAGAGAAATATAAACAATATCTCATCAAGAAATGTTTTTGTGGATAACCAGATGATGGAGGATTTGCTTGGGGTTTATTATACAATGGATGAAATTAGAGAAGTAATTGGCATACACCATTGTGGTGAAGAAGGTCATGTGGTGCAATTTCCTGTTGGACAATCAAATGTTCCAGAAACTAGACAATACCATGTCCACTCTCCTCCCATAGTTTATCCATCAGTGATTGAAGGGGAAATAACTGCAACATTGTTAACACGATAGGTAGGTCAAGAGTGCCAGAATAGGGGTTCATCATCCCTAGCTAGATTGAGCATTGTGCGGCGAAGAACTCCTAAACGCATTCAATTCAATGAAAGTAGTTTAGCATCGCTTGAAGGTAAGTTACCTAATAATGCTATTCATTATCACTTTTATAAAATCATTCCAGAATATTTTAAACCAAAAACTGATGCTGCTAAATGCCAATTATTTTTATCTTTGTTAAAATATAGAAGTTTGACTGTTTTTAGGAGAATTTTAGGCATTAAAACAGTCAAAAGTGTAGAAATAAGACATGATATTGTTAGAAACGTTGTATATTCGTTTCAAAGAATTTGTAAGAATTCTCGTTCTAAAGACTGCAATGCAACTTGATATGTCTTGTCCCAATCAATTGTTAGCAAGATCACAAGAAAACATTGTTTTCTACAACAAACCTCTCACCTCTTGAAATTCAATGTCAAAACCCTTAGAAAGTATTATCATAGATGAGATAGCCTCGACACAGGTGCCCCAACATATTTTTGGGCCTTCACTAGAAGCTTACCTCGTTCTGACATGAAGTTAATTGGAGTGGTTAAGGGACTAGTTTAGGATTTCTGGCATGAGAACACAAGGCCTTCTTCCAACCAAAAATATGTACTAAAATTGAAAAGGGGATCTAGGAACTGTGAACCCCATATTAAATATTTTCTTGTCATTAAACAGACATAATTGTATGAGAGATTTAAAACAATACATAGTGCACTTAACTTAGGCCAAAGATCTTTCCATAAATGAAATCCTTGGTATGTTCGAATAAACACAATTCATAAAACGTGTTGTTGTAAAGATCATATTGAGTATGGTTATTATTGTGACGCACACACACACACACATATATTGCATGTTTTTCATAACACCCTTTTGCAAAAATGCCCAATATATATTGTCACCATCGTCATCTAGATACTTTATTCACAACATCTTGTGTACAAGACTAGAGGGTTTTACATTTGATCAAAAAACATGTTTATATGGGAAATGTCCCAGGTGCATTTGAATGACATTACTAAGAAATTGCATCCATGTAAGTGATGAGTATGAATTGGTGAGGAAGGAGGTTTCCTTGCAAAGCTTTAAATACGTGACATATGATATTGATGGAGGATAGGAAAGAAAAAAATTACAATTGGTTACTTCCCAAGTACGATTTTGCGACTTCATGAAGGAATTCGTCGAAAAGACACAACATTATATTCAACATATCCATGTGGCTCGATGGAAGGAAGAGAAGTTTAGAATATGTAGAGATACATTTCATGTTGGTATTGTGTTATCACTCGTTGATTTTCTGATAACTAGAGCCTTCAACCGCGAAATGAAATTCAAAACCAATATTATCACTCAAATCACATCAACATAATGGTACATATCACATACAAGCATGGACCAGATAGTAATGAACAAAACATAATTATATTGAAATAGTATCACTTCTACATAAGTGACGATCGGTGCCATGACTTATCCTACATACATTTTTTTTCCAGTTGTTCTACAATTACCTTAAGGAGAAGAACATACAGATGGATCAACATTGGATTTGGTCAGATGGTTGTGCAGGCCAGTTGAAAAATTCTCGTGTATTTCAATGGTTGTGTATGTTGCACAAAATACTAAAGGTACCACACATTTGGAACTATTTTGAGTCTAGGAATGGGAAAGGGGAGCATGATGGAGCAGGTCCATGAATAAAAAGAGCACTATGCAGGAAATAAATGAAGTTCACTACTACTTCCCTCATTCGAGATGAAAAACCCATTGTTGAATAATGTTCTTCAATAATGGGAGAGGGAACAAGAACCCATGAATACCAATCACACAAGAAAGGACATGTACATAAATATTTTTTGGAGGTGATCGATGTAGATCGATCAAAGTGGTATGAATGAAAAACAATACATGGCACTCATGGATTCCATTCAACTAAAACATCAGAAAATGCAATAGTTGAAATATGGAGAAAAAAAAATTCATGCTTCTGTGGTACATGTAGTAGTAATGAATGGGATGATTGTGAATCAACAGAATGGGTTGATAGATGGGATTGTGTATCAATCTCCATTGGTCAACATATAACTATGGAATTATCCCAATTGGAGGAGGACCAATAAAGTATTTCAACAGATTATGATCATGTCTCACATCTCGTACTACTAGGTTCGTTGAATCCTTCTATTAAATTTTGAATAACTATAATTAACGTTTTATGCTTTGGTCATTTAGTGGAATCACATTTCAGCACTCCATTTTTTGTAGGGCACATATACGCAGTGGTTTCCCCAAGAGATAATGAATGGGGCACTAATTATTGGCTGGAATGATGCTTAGAGGGAAAGAAAACACTCATGCAATCAGTAACAGACTCTGAAGGCATTGAATTTTTGATTGGGTAGATGGTTATTAAAGGAGAATATCTGACACGTGATGAAAGAACATGAATTAAAGGTGGGTATGTATTTCAAGATTATAAATTAGGTCAATTCGTATACCACTTTACAAACTTGGTTATTGGTACAAACCTCCAACTACAAACAATGCCAAGTAAGAACTCATCAAAGGTACGATACTTCTTGTCTTACTCCAAGCATGAGAATTTAATGGAAACCATTAGTATTAGAAGTGATCCTGATGGTCTACTTGAATGACCATCTAGGTATGTAAAATGAATAATTTTGGCTTCATTTTGATTGTTTTTAAAATATTTTTAATCTTGTTAAAATATACCCTGCTTTAAAATATACCCATGCCATGCCTTTCCTTGCCTTCCTTTTCCTTCACTTTCCTTTGATTGCCTTCTCTATCTTTTCCTTGTATTTCCTTTCCTTTCCATCCCTTCACTTTCCTTTCCTTGCCTTTCCATCCCATCACTTTATTTTCCTTGCCTTGTCTTTCCTTCACTTTCCTTTTCATTCCTTCCTTTGATTTCACTTTCCATGACATTCATTTCCTTCTCTAGCCTTGTCATGCCTTACCTTTCCTTGCCTTCCCATCCCATCACTTGCCTTTCCTTCACTTTCCATGCCATGCCTTCACTTTCCTTGTATTCACTTGTTTTTCCTTGCCTTCACTTTCCTTTCCTTCACTTGCCTTGCCTTCAATTGTCATGCCATGCCTTTCCATGCATTTCATTTCCTTCACTTGCCAAGCCTTGTCTTTCCATATCATGCCTTGCCATGTCATTCCATGCCATGCCATTTCATGCCTTAACTTTCCTTCACTTGCCATGTCTTGCCTTTTCCATGCCATACCATTCCATACCATGCCTTAATTTTCCTTTCCTTGCCATGTATTTCCTTTTCCATGCCTTTCCTTGCCATGTCTTTCCTTTTCCATGCCATACCATGCCTTCATTTTCCTTTCCTTTCCTTGCCTTAACTTGCCTTGCATTTCCTTTCCATTCATTCCTTTCCTTTCCATTCATGCCTTGTCTTTCCTTGTCAATCATGCCTTGCCTTGAAATTCAAGTGTTTCCTTGCCTTGCCTTATCATTCATGCATTGCCTTGCCTTCACTTTCCATGCTTTTGTTGGGTATGTGTTATATTCTTTGCATGTGTGTGTGTGGGCGCGTCAGATATGACAACTGCATCTGGCGATCCCTCGCATTAGAATTATTCCATGTGCGTCAGGTGCTTTCCTAGGGGGGTCCCAGTGGGGGGAAAGTATGCCCCCCCTGGTTACGTGCAACGTTCAGGGCAACGCCTCGATTTTTTTTTTTTGGGGCGGCTTTTGCTATTTTTAGTAGATTTTTCTATTTTTAGCGGTTTTGTAAATTAATCTCGAATTAAGGGATTACGGTTTTGGTATCTGCGAAATACCTAAAAACATTGTATATATTGTATGGTGAATGGTGAAATTCGATATAATGAATATAAGAAAGGTTTTCCTGGTTGAGGGTTTCCGATATAAAATCTTTGTGTACTATGTGTATGAGCCATTGATTAATTTATGTCTTGCTTAAGAATCTATATGCATTTCTTTACTTTGCAGGTTTAAAAATTACATGTGGTATCAGAGCTCGTTTTTTGGCTTTAGAGGGATGCCTTTTTTGTTGAGGGTTTGGCTCGATCTTGATAGATGAAGTTTAGCTTAGGTCTTTGATAAACCTGGGTTTAGTGGGAGCTTTTGCAGTGGAGATTTGAGTATAGAGAGAGGAATGGAGAGCTCATCTAGAATCGAGATAGAGAAGTTCAACGGTAAAAAATTTGAGCTATGGAAGCTCAAGATGGAGGAACTTCTTGTAGACAAAGACCAATGGATCACTGTGGATCCTGGTACACAGCCTATTGGTACACCGTCTACTAGCACATAGGCTACTGGTACACAACCTACTAGTACACAAACTACTAGTACACCAGCTACTAGTATGTCGAAGGAATATTGGGAGAAGTTGGACAGAAGAGCAAGGGGTACTATTTGACTCTGTCTGGCAGGTTCAGTGTTGTTGAATGTCTCAGGAGAATCTACAACCAAGGAACTATGGGATAAGTTAGGGAATTTGTATCAATCAAAGTCCCTGGTAAACAAGTTGTTTCTTCGAAAGAAGTTGTATCATCTTAGGATGGAAGATGGAGATTCTGTGATAGAACATCTAAATGCCTTTAATACTATGGTAACTCAACTTGGATCTGTTGATATTACAATTGTAGAAGAAGATAAGTGTATTACTTTGTTATGTTATTTTCCAGACTCTTGGGATAATCTGGTTGTAGCAATAGGTAGTACCTCTCAATCTACATTGAAGTATGAGGATGTAGTTGCATCCTTGTTATCTGAAGAGATGAGGTTAAAAAGCATGGATGGTCACAACACAGATGCTTTATTTGTAAGAGGGCATACCCAAGACAGGAACCCTGGTAAGCCTTCGGGGTGGATATCTAAATCTACAGGTAGATCTAATTCTCCAAGAAAATATTTGAGGAAATGTTGGAAGTGTGGTAAAACAGGGCATTATAAGAAAGATTGCAAGTCTAAGAAGGTTGAAAAACCAAAGGGATATGATAGTACCTCTTCCACAGAGGCGAAAAAATCCACTGACGAACGAGGTGATGTTTACCTAGCATCTGCAAGTACACATGAAGACAATGATGTATGGTTGATCGACTCAGGTGCGTCATACCATATGACTCCTCATAGGGAGTGGTTCTCTGAATGTGAAAAATATGATGGTGGTGATGTATTCCTAGGAGATAACTCGACAGCAAAAATATTGCAACGTGGAAGGGTTAAGTTTCTTCTAAACGATGGAAGGATTAGAACTCTCCCTAGGGTTCTACACATTACAAAACTAGCCAAGAGCCTAATATCTGTAAGCAAGTTGGGTGATGTAGGAGTGAAAACTGTATTTGAAAATAACACTTGCAAGATGGTATGAGGAGCAATGGTGTTGATGAGGGGAGTTCGTTGTGGAACTCTGTACAAGTTGTTGGGAAGCACTTATACTAATGTGTGTAACAGTTATGTTGTCCCTGAGTAGAGAAATGAAGGAGACAAGACCAATATTGTCCCAGAAAATAAGACCATGTTATGGCATCAAAGAATGGGGCATATTGGAGAAAAGGGCCTTCGAACACTACACGGTAAAGGTATGGTTGAAGGTATGTCTAATTGCACTCTGGATTTTGATTTCTATGAAAATTTCATATATGGTAAACATAATCGAGTAAGATTCCCATCTGGTGCTACAAGAGAAAAGGGGATCTTAGAGCTGATACACAATGATGTGTTTGGACCTATTCATGTTCCATCCCTAGGTAAATCTGTGTATTATGTTTCATTCATAGATGATTTTTCAAGGAAGACATGAATTTATTTTCTTAGAAAGAAATATGAGGTATTTGATAATTTTAAAGAGTTTAAGGCTCTGGTAGAAAATCAGACAGAGAAGAAAATAAAGGTATTGATAACAGATAATGGTGGAGAATTTTGTGGAAATTAATTTGAACAATTCTATAAGAAGTGTGGTATAGCAAGGCAGAAGACTACTCCATACACTCCTTAGAAGAATGGAGTTGCAGAAAGGATGAACAAGACACTGATGGAAAAATCAAGGAGCATGCTCAGCAGTGCTGGGTTAGGACAAGAATTATGGGCAGAGGCAGTGGGTACAACATGTTACCTAGTCAATCAATCACCTTCATCAATGTTGGATGATAAAACTCCTCATGAGGTATGGTCTAGAAAGAAACCCTCTCTTCAACATCTTAGAGTGTTTGGTTGTGATTCTTATGTACATGTTCCAAAGGAAAATAGGAGTAAGATGGATAATAAAGATGAAAAGTGTATCTTTATTGGTTATAAACTTATGTACATGTTCCAAAGGAAAATAGGAGTAAGATGGATAATAAAGATGAAAAGTGTATCTTTATTGGTTATAAATATGGTGTGAAGGTTATAAACTTTAGAACCCATAAACCAAGAAAACTATTTATAGTTGAGATGTTGTTTTCATAGAGGTAAAAGATGTGTCCAAATATGAATTCCCACCAACGCAAGAAGAACTTGAGAAAAAAGGAGCTTGAGTTGGATGATGTAAAATCAATCATTTGAAGAAGAGAGGAAGCAGAAGAAGAAGAATAAGAACCTTCATACCCCAATATTGAGGAGATCGCTGAGAGATAGAAGGAAACTTAAAGGTATAGTCCACTTGATTTTCGCTCCAATTTTTCTTTATCTATTAATGATGATGATCCTAACCGGCTGTGGGAAGCAAAGTGGATTTAGAGGATAGTAAACTCTGGAGGAGGCCATGGTTGAAGAAATGGATGCCTTGATAAGAATGAGGCATGAGATATATTTGAGCTTCCAGCTCGAAGAAAATCGGTTGGTAGCAAATGGTTGTTCAAGAAGAAGTTTAATGTAATAAGGTAAAGTGTAGAAATACAAAGTTTTCCTATAGTAGAAAAGGTTATTCCTGTGTAGAGGGAATTGACTTCAGGAGATTTTTCTCCCCGCTAGGTTAACTTCTATTAAATTTCTTTTATCTATTGCTACTACTTTGATCTTGAAGTGGAACAAATGGATGTGAAGATAGAATTCCCACATGGGGATTCAGAAGAAGAAATACATGAAGCAGCCTGAATTCTTTTTGTAGTGAAGGAAAGAAAGAGTTGGTTCATAAGCCAAAGAAGTCACTATATGTCCTGAAGAAATCACCTAGGATGTGGTACCAAAAGCTTGACACATATCCTTGGATTGGGATTTGTAGGAAGAAAGGATGATCAATATGTATATTCCAAAGGTGTTGGTAATCACTTCATTTATGTAGTGTTGTATGTTGATGACATCTTGTTGGTAGGAAATAACATGGATGTTATCAAGGAGGTCAAATCATCTATCCTCCAAATTTGACATGAAGGATATTGGTGCTAACTTCATTCGGGAATGGAAATTAAAAGAGTTCATACAAACCAGAAACTATGGTTGAATCAAAGAAAATATGTTGGAGACAATATTGAAGAGGTTTTAATATGCATGAAGTAAACCACCATGTCTCATTCCCAGGAAAATTTATCTGATGCACTGCTGTCCCAAGACACCTGAAGAAGAAGAGGACATGTCCCATAGTTCCATATGCCGCTGCAGCTTGGCGCTTGATGCATGAAATGGTTTGTACTAGACCGGATATTTCACATGATGCAAGGAGTTTTGGAGATGTATATGTCGTCCGGGGAAGGAGCATTGACAAGTAGTAAAGAGGGTTCAATGTGATACTCTTGGCACCACCAGTTATGGATTGTGCTGCTGTGCTGAAGACCGAGATTAGATGAGTGGTGGACATACATTTTTTTTTTATGCAACCTGGCTAGAGATCCGATCACGTAAGATCTTTCGCAGTATTTTTAACCCATTTGGAGGAGCAGAAATCGCATTGGATGAGCAAAAGACAGTCAGTGGCACTCTCAACTACGTAGTTGAATACATGGAAGCTTCACTCATGCCCAAGGAGGCGATGGTTACAAAGATTGTGTTCGGGGATATTGGTTGGTACAATATGAGATTAGATTGTGACAAATGAGTAATATTTCTCGCAAAGAACCCAACTTATCATTCAAGACAAAGCATATTGATGTTCGCGATCACTTTGTGAGAGACATGGTTGAGGAAAAGAAGGTGTTGTTGGAAAAGGTTGACACTTTGAAGAATGTCAGATTCATTAACAAATTATGAGTATAGAAAATTTCTCTTGGTTTAGAGTAACAATGGGCATTGTTGCCCTCATTGTTGACTATATAATCCCCTGGACCCCTGGATGCAAAGAAAACAACAAGTGGGAGAATGTTGGGTATGTGTTATATTCTTTGCATGTGTGTGTGTGTGTGGGTGCATTAGATATGACAATTGTGTTTGATTATCCCTCTCACTAGTGCTCTGTTGTGTGCGTCGGGTGCTTTCCTAGGGGGGTCTCGGGCACTTTGTTATTTTTAGCGGATTTTGCTATTTTTAGCGGTTTTGTAAATTAATCTCGGATTAAGGGATTAGGGTTTTGGTATCTATGGAATACCTAAAAGCATTGTATATATTGTATGGTGAATGGTGAAATTTGATATAATGAATATAAGAAAGGTTTTCCCGGTTGAGGGTTTCCCGTATAAAATCTCTATGTACTTTGTGTATGAGCCATTGATTAATTTATGTCTTGCTTAAGAACCTATATGAAATGCTTTACTTCACAAGTTTAAAAATTACAACCTTGTCTTTCCATACCATGCCTTTCCATCCCATGCATTTCCATGTCATTTCATGCCATGCCATTCCATTCCTTGCCATTCCTTCACTTTCCATGTCTTGCCTTTTCCATGCCATGCCATGCCATTCCTTTCCTTCACTTTCCTTGCCATTCAAGCTTTACCTTACCTTTCCTTTCCATTCCTTTCCTTTCCATGCCTTATCATGCCTTTCTTTTCCTTACCATGCCATGCCTTGTCTTTCCATGCCTTGATTTCACTCGTCTTTCCTTCACTTTCCTTGTCTTTCCTTGCCTTTCCTTACCTTTCATTTCGATGCCTTGTCATGCCTTTAGTTGCCTTTCCTTGCCTTCAATTATCTTGCCTTGCCTTACCATTCATACCTTGCCTTGCCTTACCATTCATACCTTGCATTTCCTTACCTTTCCATTCGATGCCTTTCCATGCCTTTAGTTTCCTTTCCTGGCCTTCACTTATCTTTCCTTGCCTTACCATGCATACCTTTCCTTGCCTTACCATTCATTTTCTTTCCATTCCTTTCATTTCCTTACCATGCATTGCCTTTCCTTGTCATACCATGCCTTTCCTTGTCGTGCCTTACTTTCACTTGCCTTGCCTTCATTTTCCATGTCGTGCCTTACCATGCCTTCCATTGCCATACCCTACCATGCCATGCCTTTCCATGCCATGACGTCCCATACCATTCCTTCCCATTCCATGCCATGCCTTTCCATACTATTCCTTCTCTTCACTTTCCTTTGCATGTCTAGTCTAACAAGGTGCTAAATTGCCAAACATATGTAATAAGCATTGAGAAAAACCCTAGTGTCGGAGATACTCCAACAAACGATTTTTTGGTGGACAAAATGACAATGGAGGGGTCCCCTTAGTTGAAAAATAGTATTATGAATCCAATGCAACTGACGGTTCTCCCATCTGAGTCTCTGTTTGAGTTTTATCATGAGTTACAACTTGCCTCCTCAAGCCATTCAGGGACATGTGGCCAATTTGGTCTAAGGGAATAAAATCCAAATTGAGCAACATAATCAAGTTCTGTAGGCTCCCAAAAGTCTATTTGGCCAAGGACCACATGAATACACTACCCACAAATTCCCGACACAATGTTCTTGAAAATTGACCACCTCTTTAGAAATTGCACTATGCCTCATTGACCAAAACCCTAGTGACGAAGATAATCCAACATAAGGTTTTCTGGTGGACATAATGATAGTAGAGGGCCCCCCTCAGCTGAAATTAAATTCTCTAGATCCAATGCAACTGATGGTTCTCTCATCCGAGTCTCGGTTAGAGTTTTATCGCGAGTTGCAACTCTCCTCTTCAAGCCATTCAAGGACATGTGGCCAATTTGGTCTGAGGGCATAAAATCCAAACCAAGCGGCATAAAGGAGTTATGTAAGATCCCACAAGCCTATTTGTCCAAGGCCCGCACGAATACACTACCTAAAAATTCCTGACACTTTTTTCTTGAAAATCGACCTCCTCTTCAGAAATTGCACTGTCTCATTGACCAAAACCCTAGTGTCAGAGAT
>SNQJ01S0089587.1:8496-20318 GCA_010110895.2 Picea sitchensis
TGAAGTAAATGTATTTCCTAAGAAGACATGACAGTGTATGGGATAACCCACATTAGGATATTCACATGTCTAGTTGAAACTAGTAAATCAATAGAGAGTGTTACCAATTGGAAGGCTTAAAGGTGTGACAATAGATACGGATGGAGTGCACACTATAGCATATTTTCAAGTGATATAGATAGTAGATGGAACAAAACCTTACCCAACATTACTGGGATTGGATTGGGCATTTGATAACCAAGATATAATCAACATGAATATATGGAAAATTACTTTTGAATCAGACAAATATAGAGTCATTGCACCATTGGATCCTTCAGAAGGATAAATGTTTGTATAGGTGACTTGTTTGGATATAGAATAAATAAACCAGTTGTACATAACCACTACACGAGAATAAGACTATGTCAACCCAACTACAGATGTGGTACATAGTTGGAGAAACATTACATTGTGTGCTTACAACTCAGACACATGTTTGGAGAATTGACAACAATGATTACATGAAGTCTCCACAAGGAGGTGCACAAGAATAGACTATGAATTAATATGGGTGGGTACAAAAATAAGTGAACCTCCCAGTTTTCATGGGCTAAACGACTTAGAAGAATTCTTGAAAAAATATGAGGAGGAAGTGTTGGAAAATCGGAGGTTATTATCCCTAGATATTACACTCAAGGCAACACCTGCAATATGGTGGGGTGCGCACAAAGAAACAATTCAAGACTGGTATCAGTGTAAATGACTATTGCACATTAGATTTGGCGCGGAACATGGGAGAAATACGGTGAAAAAGTATGATGGGAAAGGAACACCAGTTGAAAACTTGGAGAAGTGCATAACATAATGGAAGATGACACCACCAGAGAAATGGCCTAATCACTTTATTCATACATTGGAAGATATCCTAGGGAACTGGTACATAGATTAGGATATGTGTAGAGGCACTACAAAATGGATAGGAATACAATAGAATTTTGTAGTAACCTTCTCATTCGAGCATGAGAACCTCAACATTGATTCAACGCTGAAGCTAATAAGGGGAGTGATTTTTTGGTGAACCAAAGGTTGAAATCATAACAGAATAAACAATAGAATAGACAAAAAATCAAAGAGTTACTCTCATGTTATCATGTCGAAGAGGAAGCACTAGATGAGGATGATCCATGTAACATTCACATCACATATATTGAAGGAGAGAGAGAGGTGGAATGTTCATCTATGGAGTCATAGACATTTGATGCACCATTCAAAGTTAAGAAAGTCAACATTGGGACGAATTAAAACCCTAAAATGGTAAGTATTGGATATTATTGGGACGAGGAAACATTAGAAATGATAACAGAGTTACTGCATGAATACAATGACCCGTTTCCAACAACCTTTAAAGAGATGAAATGAACAATAGGGGAGCTAGGTGAGATGATGATACATAGACCATACAAACTGAATCTATAAGCAAAAAGTGAAAGGAGAAATTGACTGAATGTTGGAAGATGACATTATAGAACTAGTAGAGGAATCTGAATGGATAAGCCCCATGGTAGTCGAGGAAAAGAAGCAAGGGGGAATAAGTGTTTGTGTAGATTTTAGGAAACTCAATGATGATTTCTCACATGACCCTTTCCCTACCCTTTTTATAGATGAGGTCTTGGAGAATGTGGGAAACCAGGAAGCATATTCATTCACAGATGGATTCTCAGGATACCATCATATCAAAAAAGCTCCATAGGACAGGTACAATACTAATTTTGCTAGAGAATGGGGATCCTACCAATATACAACCATGCGCTTTGGATTGAAGAATACACCAACTATGTTTTCAAGGGTAGTCATAGTTTCTTTTAAGGAATTCATACATTGGTTTCTAGAAGTATATATGGATGATTGGATTGTGTATAGTCTTTTGAAAGACCATGTAGAAGTGTTAAGACTAATGTTGGAAAGATGCAGGAAATGCCATATATCATTAAACATCAAGAAATGAATTTTTGGTATACCTTTTTGGATATTGTTGGGACATATAGTGTGTAAACATGATTTACTAGTTGACCCTTCTAAGATCACAGTCAATGTGAATTAACCACCACCAAAGTCAGTGCATAAGTTAAGAGAAACAATGGGACATATAGGGTAGTACATGAATTTTATAAAGGGGTATGCATAGATTATTGCACCAATGGAAAAAATGTTAAAGAAGGACACCATATTTAAGTGGAATGAGGAATCTCAACAAGGATTGGATACTCTAAAGGAAAATATGGTGAAAAAACCTATATTAGTATTTCTAGATTGGGAAAAGACATTTCATGTGCACGTATATGCATCAGTAATAACACTTGGAGAAATTTTGGTGCAATGAGGAGAAGGGGACTTAGACCATCCTCTAGCTTTGTAATAAGGAAGTTGTTAGAATATGAGCATAATTACAACACCACAAAAAGAGAAGGCCTAGCCATGGTATATGCACTTCAGAAATTCAGGCATTATTTATTGGGTAAACACTTTAAAATGTTCATAGATCATTCTTCCCAAAAATATCTAGTCAACAAGCCAGTGTTGGGGGGGAGGATCTGTAGATGGATGTTACTATTCCAATAATTCGATTTTGAAGTAATAGTCAAACCAGGTAAGCTGAATGTAGGAAATGATCACCTATCAAGGGTAATGAATGGAGAAGAACCTACTATCTTGGAAGACAACTTCCCTGATGCATAGTTATTTTCAGTACAATTAGCTAATGAATACTTCGCTAATTTTATTGAATACTTAAGTACAAGAGTTACACCACAAGAATTTATTATTGCACAAAAGAAAAACTTGGTAGTCAGAGTTGCAGACTATCAACTCATTTTAGGTCATTTATACAATATGGGTGGAGATAGTATTTTGAGAAGGTGTGTATTTGAACATGAACGACCCAGGGTTTTAGCAGAAGCTCATGAAGGTATAGATATAGGAAAATATGAAATAAAAACTACCACATAGAAGGTATTGCATGTAGGATTATGGCGGCCAATAGTTCATAAAGATGCCAAGGAATATTTTCAAAACTATGATTTTTGTCATTGGGTGGGAAAACCCAAGAGAAGGGATGAGATGCCCCTAATACCACAAGTAACTCTGCAGGTATTTGACAAATGGAAAATATATTTTTTCAGACCTATTAATCCACAATGGAGAAGGTCAGGAGCTAGATATATCAACGATGAAAATATCCAAATCTTCCAAGTTCCCCTTAAACTACCCTACTACTACAACGAAATACTTAACAATATGGGAAGAGTAAATACCAGTCAAAGATTGCAATGCAAAGATATCAACACACTTCTTATTTAAGCACATGATCACTAGATTTGGATGTCCCAAGATTTTTATGAGTGACCAAGGAACTCATTTTATTAAAATACCATAAGGGATATGACTGAGGAGTTTGAAGTCTATCAATATAAAAGTACACCATATCATCCTTAGGAAAATGGGATAGTAAAATATTTCAATAAGATTTTGGAAAATGTATTGACTAAGATCTGCAATGTTAAGAGCGATGATTCAGACTTGAAAATACTAGCATTACTATGGGCATATAGGACCACATTCAATAATTTGACAGGACATGCACCATTTAGAATGGTGTATGGACAGGAAGCAGTGGTGCCATTAGAATTTCTTGTACCTAGTCTGCGAGTAGCAACAATTACCAACATGATAGAAAAAGGTGCA
This sequence comes from Picea sitchensis, assembly GCA_010110895.2. Taxonomy (NCBI): domain Eukaryota; kingdom Viridiplantae; phylum Streptophyta; class Pinopsida; order Pinales; family Pinaceae; genus Picea; species Picea sitchensis. The sequence goes on from SNQJ01S0089587.1 coordinate 12,220, forward strand.
GTAAAAGAGAGGTTTAGTCACCTGATGGAAATGGAATAGGACATGATTCTTCCAGGATTTCACCCAGAAGTACAGAAATCAAGGGACAAATCCTGGCACGAAAACCACATTAAAAATAAAAGCTTTAAGGAGGGAGACCTAGTTTTTCTCTATGACAACAATTTTTTGCAACACCCTAGTAGGTTCATAATACATTGGCTAGGGATATATGAAGTAAATACTATTATAGATGGAGGATCTATTCAGCTAAAGTACTTGGGAGGAACAAAACTAAAATGAATGTTCAACGGTATTCGACTGAAACTATACAGGGCCAATCGACCTACTAACTCTTAAAAAGTCATAGTGCAAAAATAAAATCATGTATATAGTGTACTATTGTAGATATTAGGAAAGAAAAATGATAAAAATAAATAAAAACTGAAAAAGCAAGAAAAAGGAATACAAAAATAGAAAAAAAGAAGAATACAAGAAGAGGTAGAAGTTGACTGAACAACGCGAAAGTGGGAAAAAAATGTGTGTACAACAATTACTACGACAACAAATCAAGGTACAAATCAACTTTGATATTCCTGTATTTGAAGGTCAGATAGACACAAATGTTGTAGACAAGTGGTTTAATCTACTAGAAGGGTATTTTTATGTCCATAACTTTTCGAATAGAGAAAATATTACTTTTGCACTCCTCAAAGTCATTCCCCATGTCAAAGATTGGTGGGAAACTTTCTGTGAGTAAAAGGAAACAAAGGAACCCTCATTATTTACAGTCACGACCACCTGGGAATCCTTCAGGGACGCTATTAAGGAAAAATACTACCCCCTCGGAGGTTATGATGACTTGTATACCAAATGGACCACACTGTGGCAAGAAAGAGACCAAGTAGTTCCATAGTTCACAAATATCTTCCATACCTTGTGCCCCAGATGGGTATCAAAGATTCAGAGTGACATATGGTGCTCAATTATCGTGGTGCTCTGCATAGATACATCCAGAACAAAATGGAATTTCTAGACATCTCATCCTTTGGGGAGACCTACCGATATGTCATCAAAATAGAGCATAAGCTCAAACAAAATACGCAACAATTTGGGCCTGGGAACCCCTCACAGAAAAATCTAGGAAAGGGCGACCCAAACCCACAAAAAAAATGCCAGAGAAAAGATGGATAGTATCAGTACAACTAGTCCAAGCCGCTAGCAAATAAGGATAGCGGAAAGACAAAGAAATATACCGGGAAGTGGTGTGACTTCCATAAGATCCCTTGGCATAACATTATTGATTTCCGCTCAAAGAAGTCACTGGTGGCCGAAGTGAAAGCCTCTGAATCAGATGCGGGTTCTGACTCTTAGTCAGAACTAGAAATGGGAAGATAGATCATTGACGCAGAACCTTGTGCCACCATTGCTACCACCAAACTCTAGCTTGGTGAACCAGATGAGCCAGAAGAAGGTGAGTGCCTCTTCCATTCACATATGTGGGTAAAAGGCACCCCGCTGCACTTCATCATTGATAGAGGTATATAGAAGAAACTCATCTCAACAGAGGTCATCAAGCACCTCGCCTTGCCGACAACGCCATACCCACAACCCTAGACCATTGAATGGATCCGCCAAGGAAGCAATCTCTGTGTCATCCAACAGTGCTGACTGTCATACGACATCAATCCCTTCAAAGATGAGGTATTGTGTGATGTTTCTCCTGTCAAAGTTTGTAATGTTCTTTTGGGCCAACCTTATTTATGGAAACACCATGATGTATATGAGTCTAGGCCTTGTAGTGTTATTATTACTTTGAATAGGAAATTGTACAGGATACTCGAGGCAGTCACTCCTAGTGCTATTTCCTTGATCTCTGCCAAGCAATGCAAGAAGGTCATCTCTCAGACTGAGAAATTTCTCTTCTTCGTGATTCACTCTCAGAGTGAGAAAAATATCGCAACCAAATACAAGGCCTACATGATCGATCTCTCCACACAACAAAATCAAGTGGATAATGTTGTGGAAGAATACTCAATTATCTTCTCCTCTCCTACTAGTGTACCTCTTCAGTACGAGGTCAAGAATCCCATTGATATAACCACAGGTGCACCGCTACCCAATGGTCTAGTTTACTGCCACTCTCTGTTAGAAAATGAGGAGATCAAGAGGCAGATCCAAGAACTGATACAAAAGGGGCACATCCATCACATCTCATCTCCTCGTGGGAGCCCAATCGTGCTGGTGCAGAAGAAAGATGAGACCTGACGGCTCTGCATTGATTATCTGGCCCTGAATAAAATCACAGTCTGAAACTGGTACCTGATTCCCTGAATCAATGACCTCCTTTATCAACTCATAGGGGCCAAATAATTTAGTAAGATTGATCTGATGTTTGGATACCACTAGGTCCCAATAGGACAAACAAATGTATGGAAGACCACCTTCAAGTCAAAAGAATCTCTTTTTGAATGGATGGTCATGCCCTTTGGTTTGATAAATGCTCCAACAACTTTTATGAGGATGATGGATGATATCCTACAACCTTTCACCAATAATTTTGTAGTGGTGTATCTAGATGAAATCCTCATCTACAACAAGACTTGGGCAAAACACTTGTAGCATATCCAGCAGGTTCTGCACACCTTGGGCCAGAAGAAACTATATGCAAACTTGGAAAAATGCTCCTTTGTCATGGACATGATCCATTACTTAGGATACATCATTTATCAGTATGATGTGCATGTGGATCCAGCCAAGATCCGGGTCATCCGTTACTGGCCATCCCCACCCACACTCACTGAACTTCATAGCTTCTTGGGCCTCTCCAATTTCTATCGCAGGTTCGTGTTGGGATTATCTCATATCACTGCTCACATGGGCCCTAAGCCAAGTAACCACGGGTGGAGGTAAGGAAATATTTGTGTGGGGCCTATCCCAGAAAAAATCTTTCGATGAATTTAAGAAGCATTTGTGCTCATCCCCTGTACATTCATTACCGTACCTGCAACATCCTTTTGATATTGAGACATATGCTTCAGACTATGCTTTCGACATCGTTCTCACTCAACATGACCACCGTGTGGCATATCATAGTTAGACACTATCATATGTTGTTCGTAAGTACCCTACTTACAACAAATAAATGTACTCCATTGTGAAAGCCTACCTCCAGTGGAGACATTACATTCTTTGGAAAATTGAAAAATGACTGCCATTAGAAATGGTCGACATACTTACAATAGTTCTACCTCAACATCACGTATAAAATAGGAAGTACCAACCAATTTGTTGATTACCTCAACCGACCTCTAGTCGCAGCACTCACCATGGTACTAGAATATTGCGGCCACAAGACCTCCTAATGGCCCCACCTCTACGAGATAGACCTTGGATTCTCCACCACCTACCAAATGTTGGGTGCCAACTCAATGTTTGCTAATTCCCATCTTCATGACAGTCTGTTATGTTGTTTAGGCCATATCTACGTTCCATCAAGAGAGCGCACAAAGCTGATTTGGGAAGCTCACTACAATTGGGTGGTAGGACACTTTAGCATCAAAAAGACAGTGGTCGTGTTGTAGAAACATTTCTACTAGTCGAAACTTCGACATGATGTCGGAAAGTATATCAGGTCCTCCACCACTTGCACTATTTCCAAACCAACCACTAAGAAACAGGGCCTATACACCCCTCTTCCTCCTCCTTACAAGCCATGGGAATCCATCTCAATGGACTATAGGTCAGGCCTCCCCTCAACCAAGAGGGGAAATGACTATGTTTTTGTGGTTGTTGATCGCTTTTCCAAGATGGCGATTCTAGCCGCCTGTAAGAAGAACAACACAACATAAGCCACTGCCAAGATCTTCTTTGAATGAGTATGGGTACATTTTGAGATCCGAAAAACCATTATCTCAGACCATGATAGTCGGTTCCTTAGCACATTCTGGTCGAGCCTCTGGTCACTGCTAGATACCAAGATCACCAAATCCAGTGCCTTCCACCCCTAGACAGATGGCCAAATTGAGGTCGTCAATCAAATGATCGTACATATCCTACGCATGTACAATTCAAAACACCCCCACACATGGGATGTGAGTCTTCCATATGTCCAACATAGCTACAACTAAGCCCTGCATAGCTCAATTGGCCACAACCCCTTTTAGGTGGGGTTGGGATTCCAACCATTGGGCCCCACAGATTTTGCACTACCCCTAGTGACCACCTCGGCTGACTCGTTCCCTTATCCACCAGAAGTTGACAAAGCCACCCGGTTCATTGAGAAGATCCAACACATTCACCAATAGGTTTAGGATATTCTACATAAGTCCAATTCCAAGTATAAGAATTGCCATGATCAACATCGGGTGCCCCATAAGTTTAAGGTGGGAGACAAATTTTGGTTGCACTTGCAGAAATAATGCCTTACAGGGCCCCATCAAAAGCTTTACCCACTCCGTTATGGGCCATACACCATCACCAAGGTTGTACAATGCTTTTGAGCTCAACATTCCCCCTTTCCTTGTCCTTCACCCAGTCTTCAATGTGGCTCTCATTTGGGCATCTTTCCCACCATTATTGGACACCTCATAGATAACAGAGTAGTTGACACCAACATAGCTCAACCCTGACTGCATGTGTTGGCATAGGGGTAGACCTAGGGTTCAATGCTTCAGCAACGTACCAACAAAACTCTAACTACTGACCCTTTCGACAACCTATATGGGACACAGATCTGTGATTACAACACTTAACAAAGCACTTAGCAGTTAACATTGATCAGTATTTAACCCTTATTTACATCGTAGATTCAAACCCTAATTACAAAACAATGCAATATTCAACAAGATCTAACACATCCAAGCACTTATCACATAGAAATAGATCAGATCTAGCATTCATTCACATTACTAAGCACTAAGATATTATATCATATGCATTTAACATATATCATTGTACTAATCATACATCACATCAATAGCATAGCAACTATAATGCACAAAGAAACCATAGCACATGAGATCTTCTTTATTGTCTTCTTTCAATATTTTAAAAGTACAGAGCCACAAGAACCCACTCCGCATAGGACAGGAGATATGTGTGCACCTCTCCAGATCCTCCTTCCCCAAGATAGGTTTAAGAACAAAGCCTTACAATTTGCATACAAGCTTCTTACAATCACTTGCACTTATCTTTGCAAGTTCTTAACACACAATATGCACAAAGCCTCTAACTCTGCACTAAGCTGATTCTACTAGGTCTCTCTTACTTACATCGCCTAGATTTCTATTTATACATTACAAAAGGGCCTAAACATGGGTAAACCCATGGTCCGACATCCCATACCTGTTACATAAACTCTAAACACCAAAATTCCCCAATAAAGGGCCAAGATCCCGTGATCTCCACTTCGCCTTGTGCTCTGCCTTCGACCAACCTATAGAAGTCCCAAAATTGGTCAAACATGACCAAGGTTATCCAAAACGTGGTCAAGGTCCAACAACCCCCCAACACTCACCTATGACTCATCCCGAGTCACTTTGATCTAGGTAACTCTACCTCAAATAAATCGATCTTGGCTCGAGATTATTCAACCTTTTTTCTCGCCAGAGCCTCCTGCTCGGTGAACTCTTGAATAACCTTCTCTATCACATGTCATTCCAATCATTGTTCAATTGAGGTGACTACTTTTTCTAGCTGTACACCTTGTCCTTCAATCTCCTAAAAAAGTATGCAAGGTGCATCCTGCACTGGCTGGAGTCTTTGGGTCACTTCCATGACCTTATTTTGAATGGCATGGGCATGTTGTTGAACCATGCATTGTTCTTGGGATATTTTCATCCTCTCAACCAGTGATAGTAGATTCAACTATGCTTGCATTGTTGCTACTTGTTTTTTTGCCTCTTGGAGCTATGATTCAAGTGTCCTAAGCTCAGGGTCCTCTGCAAGGCACTCATAGGTCTACGCACTTCGACTGCTGAGATGTTTTCATTCCAAGGATAATGCTTTTATTCTCTTGACTGCGCTCCTTGCAGTTTCTTCTCTTAGATATCACACTTCCTACAGAGTGCTAGGCACTGTCTATAATTCCAATTATGGTATTCTTTTTTGGAGTTGTTGAATGGCTTCGGCAAGCCATCCTACTTGATTCTCCATTAGGCCTTCTTCCATTTTCTCTAATCCTGTTACAGAGCGAAGTAATATAGTGACTTCTTCTTTAACTCCAATCTTCTCTGTGAGCAAATTTTCTTTCTCCCTCTAGATATGCTCTCTATCCTCTGCAAAATTCACCTGGAGGTCATCTTTTTCTTGCTGTGCAACCCAATGTTGTTCTATGGATTCCTCTTTTACTTGATTTAAGGCCTCTGTGGCATGTTCCTTTTCCTCTTGGACATGATGAAGGTGAGCCTTAGTCACATATGCTATCCTGCATAGCTGGACGAGTTCGTCTCCCAGCTCTGTTCCTTTTGACGACGAGGGCACATTAGACACTACACAGCTGGAGTGGAGGGCTTGTTGTACCAATTTCATCTCTACTTCAATTCTTTCATACATGGTATCTTGTTTGGCTTCATTACACTGTAAGATATCCGAGACAACAACGATGATGATATCTACGTCATCCATCATGAGCACAGTCTGAATCTTTGGTTTAGTATCTTTGGACTTCTTCCACGATGTAGGTTTCATGGGGGAAACCTTTCTTTTCTTGGAGGTCTCAACTTCATCAATAGGGTCCCTATGCTGTGTTACTTTGCCCTATTTCTTCTTTTCTTCTTCTCCTTTGTCTTCTTCTTTGTCTACTTCGTCATCACCTCCCCCTCTAGGTGAGTCTGAAGCAGTCTCTTTTGATGCACCGTTCGTCTTATGTACCTCTTCCTTTTTCTTCCTTCTGCTACTACTGGGTGCATCATACTCTTCGCGAGTGACCAAAGGACTTCCGATTAGGTCGGAGTCAGACAATTCCTCCTAGTCGACTGGTACAAGGATCTCTACAGGCCACTCCTTAGTTATTTCTTGCATGTCCTCCTTAGTGATCTTGTAGTAAGATTGGAGCTATTTTTTATGTTCGTCTCCTCATGCAGTGATATAAATAAAATGTATATCTACACAGAACTTCACAAATGGTCTAAACCTGAGCAGGGTATTTCATGTCATGCAAGGGGAAGAATCAATATCCCTCTTCAACTGTAGGTAATAGGTGTGGAACACTGTGTTTGACTGTCATTATTTATCCATGTTGCTCGAATACCAGAGCATTGTTAACTTTGCATCTAAGGGTTTTGATGGCTCAATCTCAGGGAAGGTCGCACCTTCCGACATCTCCCAAGAAATAAAGGAGATGAGGATCAATAAAAAAATGAAGTGGAACTCGTAGCCCTGATCTTGAGCTTCACGGCCATATTTCTCTAACTGGTTGATGATGTAGCTCGACCAGTTCATTTGTAGCCCTTCCAAGCATTTTCCTGCAAGGTCAACAACGAACCCCGTGATCTACATGGGTCTGTTCTTCCTTACTAGCTTACCAACGATTAATTGGCAGGCTAGGCACACTGCGCCATTTTGGATGGAGGATACCTTGTATCCCTGCTTCCCCTTTTCCATATCGCCATAGGTGTCTTTGATTATCTGTGCCAGGGTACGATCTTCAACCTTCCATGGATACAATTCTTGTGGGTTTGGTCCTTGCATGCTTAATCCAGTGATCTGATGGATCAACGTCGGATCTACGGTGATACGTCTGCCTAGATGTTAATCCCTAAAGTTTCACTTGAATGTGAGAGGGAAAGCTAGGGCATCATTCATTTATTGCAAAGTATTTTTAAGGTTTTATGATTTGGTTTATTGTAAAGTGGTTGAAAACTGGTTCAAGATTATAGCATGACATGAAAATCAAGAATAAAACATAGTATATCCCACTCACTGAATAATAGGTAGATACATAGATGGATTAAACAAATTTAAGAAAAAGGAAAGTGAAATATTCAATATGTCAACTTCACAAGAGTTTTTTGTCTCAATATATTATAAAGAAACAAAGGAATCAACTTGACCTTACTACTTGAAAATTTATCTCTACAACAAAATCTTCACTGTATAAATAAACATTCAAGAACCAAAAC
>SNQJ01S0089587.1:20328-36582 GCA_010110895.2 Picea sitchensis
CCTGGATACTTTTACCAACCTGGGATTTGCATCTGAACTAATGTCACAGTCTTCCACATCTATTTCTTCTGATTGGATAACAGCCTTCCTGGAGACATCATTATGATCGAACATCCTTTCTAATGGAACTAAACCTTTAGGCAAATGGTTTGTATTCAATTCGATGATCTTGTGACCAACAATAGTATCTTGAAGAATTTCTGCAGTGTGTATTTCTGCTTCTGTATCTTCGTCATCTTGATCAATTGAAATATTAGAAAACTCTTCAATGGTTTTAAAAAATCTCTGAATTTCCTCATCATCTTTAAAAAATTGCCAATGTTTTATATTATTCAGAATTGAAGTTCTATGTCTGACTTCAATTTGAAACTTCATATTAGGAAACATCAGAGTTTTAAAGTTGCTTGCTACAAATGCCAAAGAATCAGCCTGCTGATTTAAATCCTTGTGAACAAAAGTAATATTGAATGCCAAAAAGAAATTATCCACATAATCCCACACCTCATTTATGTATTGTTTCAATCTTTGCTGTTTGGTTTGATATATGTTTCTAACCTGGTGAACAATAAGTTCAGAGTCTCCAAAAATAGACAACTTATTTATTCCCATGTTTCTTGCGACTTTCAAACCTAACAACAAAGCTTCATACTCACTGATGTTATTAGTGGTGTCAAATTCAAGTTTACATGACATTGGAATAACCACCTTGGTAGGGGAAATGAAGACAATTCCATCTCTGGAACCTTCTTTAGAACATGCCCCATCAAAATACATTTTCCAAACAAAATGGTCTTCACTATCTCCTACTGCAGTTATTGACTTTCTGACTGATACTTCTGCCATTTCCTCATCCATATGAAAAATAGAAGAACCAAGATCATCTTCTATAGCATATATATGATGATTAGTGGGATTATCGTGATCACTTACCAAATAAGCCAGTTTGATTTCTCTGTATAATCTTCGTTGTTCGCCACCAAAAATAGGTATGGTTGCATAGCTTAGGTCCATCTGTAGAGTGCCACCTACCTATTTAGCCCAAGATCTTGAAAGAAGCATCCCAAATTTTGGTGGTATGTCAGCCACGATAACATATAACACCACACTCTTCATAGGTAATTGGGAAAGAGTTACAACCACATATTTCATAAGCCCAAGACATTTGACTTTCTTGGAATCAAAAGAATATAGATCATGATATGGTCTAGTAATGTCCAACCCCAATTCTTCCATTACCACCTTAGGCATGACATTATGCGAAGCACCAGAATCCATTAAGAAATTATGTAGTATCTTGTCATGGATATTTAGTGAAATGTAAAATGGTGGAGAGGCATCAATTTTGTCTTCAATGTGAGGTCCAATAGTAATGGCAGGGTTTTCATCTTCAAGGTTGACTGTATCTGAGAAGGTGACATGAGCTGGACCTTCTAGAGCCTTAAGGACAATTTTTCTAAATGGTTATGTTTTCAAAAGTTCTAATAACGGTACTGGAATCTTGATTTTGTTGATTTCATGTTCTAAATTGAAAGCATAAACATTTTTATCTGGTTCCCTTATGTCAGTAGTGCTATCTTTGACAGGTTTCTTCAATGAATGATCAGCTTGAACATTGGAAACACCTTTGATTGCCCCTGTCTTAACTGGAGTATTGGCTTTCTTTGTAGAGATAGGTATATCTACTTTAGGTGCCTAGGAACCATATATGATATTGTACCTTTTCCTTGTAGGTTCATGTTGGACAATCTCCTCTCCATCCCCTTCCTCAAACTGATTTGCAATCAAAGTATCTTCATATTCTTGCTGTGTCACATGTAGAGGGGATGATTCAGAATCATTCAAATGAACTACAGGGTCTTCTTCTGTACCATCATTATCTTCCTCATCATCTACTACATTATTCTGAAAAGGAGGTAACACCTTTTGGTCATCTTGATTTTTTCTTTCTCTTGGTAAAATTTGAGGTACATTGTTTGGTCTCCTGAACTGATTTAGATTTCTGTAATCGCCCTCTTGTGCAGGTCTATTGGGCTGTTTTTGTTCCATCTTCAACCTTTCCATCTCAGATGTCAAAGTTTTCAACATCTTAGTCATTTCATCCATTTTAATACTGGATGCTGAATTAGAAGATGAAGGAAACTCTTCCTTTTGATTTTTCCTATCTTTGTCACTTATGGAATTCAATTTGTCTACTGCTAATATGTTTGATTCTACCTCAATAGTTTCATCTTGCATTAGGCTGAGGGTAGTGGCTCTTCTTTCCCTAAGCAATAAGGAAAATTCAGCATCGAATGCATTGGCAAAAGTGATTTTAGCTGATGTCTCTGAAGGTTTTATCTCCTCTGGAATTTTACCATACATCAGGTTGAACCTTTTGGTAAAATCAAGAATTGATTCTCCTTGTTTCCTCCTTAAAGCACCAAATTCAGTAAGGTAATACTAAAAGTATTTTTAATATGCCCATCGATTGAGAAAGGCCTCATCTAAAGCTATAATATCAGCTATTGAATTAGCAGGCAAACTCCTGAACCACTTTCTTGCTTCCCCATTTAAAATCTGTACGAATAATCTCATCCATACATTCGCATTCTCTACATTGAAATTGTCTACAAAACTATAAAATGAACTCAAATGCTCTTTAGTAGTAACTGATCCATCTCCATTAAATCTGGGCAAATATCTCATATAATCATTTGGTGGAAAAGCATACATGACTTGAGGAAGTACCAGGGGAGCATACCTAGCTGCAACTATTTGGTCCATTCTGTTTGCGGCCATATTAGTTGTGTTTAGAGATTGGGGAGTAAGCAAGATTGGTGATGCTGCAGGTGAAACAATCCCTTGTATATTACAACTTATATGTATTGTCCCTGAACCTTGTCTTTCATCAGATGGAGATTTCTCTTCTAAACTATGATCAGCTAATGGACTAAGAAATAGAGGATTATCAAAATAACAGTAATGTGATCCGAAATCTTCAAATGAGAAAGATTCACAAGATGACGAAGAAGACTCTGTTTCACTCTTAACACTTGTGCTGGGAACTCTAAAATTTCCAGTTTCAAACAACAAGAATGGATATTCCTGTTTAATAAGTTCAATAAGAAACTTCATTTGTTCCGAATTTAATTCTGAAACATTTTTTGGGAATGAAACTATATCAAACTCAACAACAGGATTAATTTCACTTTCGGGTTTCAAATCTTCATTTGCTTGGGTTTTAATAATTTCAGAAGATTCTGCCTGAGAATTTTCTGAAGATAATTTCCCTTTTGAATGTGAAGACTGACCAGGAATAAATTTAGGCTTTCTTAGTATTTTTTCAGGATCTGGCACTGCTGCTACAGGCTCGGGATCTGTATTTTTCCTTTTTACTGGTCTCTTATTTGATGGTGGAGGATTTTTTGGAATTTTAGGTCCTTTCCCTTCTTTCTTAGGAGCCAGAATTACCACAGAGGAGTCGCCAGGTGAATAATCATAGTCTTTAGAAAATGTCCAAAATCTTGTTCACCATCAAGATCTGAATCTAAACTTGTCGTTTCCCCAGGGAAGATATCTTCGTTTCTTCGTCCCCGACAACGGCGCCAAAAATGTTAGTCCCTAAAGTTGCACTAGACTGTGAGAGGGCAAGCTAGGGCATCATTCGTTTATTGCAAAGTATTTTTAAGGTTTTGTGATTTGGTTTATTGTAAAGTGGTTGAAAATTGGGTCAAGATTACAGCATGACATGAAAGTCAAGAATAAAACATAGTATATACCACTGACTGAATAATAGGTAGATACATAGATGAATTAAACAAATTTAAGAAAAAGGAAAGTGAAATATTCAATATGTAAACTTCACAAGAGTTTTTTGTCTCAATATATTATAAAGAAACAAAGGAATCAACTTGACCTTACTACTTGAAAATTTATCTCTACAGCAAAATTTTCACTGTATAAATAAACATTCAAGAACCAAAATGCATTGCAATCTGAATAATAAATTCAAGTATGAAGAATGAAATAAAAGAGTAGGAAAAAGAAGGTCTAACCATCCATATGCCTTTTCTATTGAGTGTCAATTAAACATAAATGTCTTTTACAATAATCTCCACAAAATGTTTCTCTGGATCTCCAATTTTTCGGCCCCCACATGGTCTGTCTTCTGTCTATTTAAACTATCTATAAAACTTTCAGATCCTATTATCTAGAACAACTTTAAATGACTAGAATAAAAAAGTATCCAACTCCTAAAGTAATTCACTCAAAATGAGCTTCTACTCCCCAAAATAGTCCACAGCTCAACAACTTGATATAACAAACATTGCCAACATTACATTTGACTCTACAAAATAGGGATTTTGTTTGACTCTATAAAACAGATCGGAGTCTTAACATCTACCTGATCAAAATGAATAATCTTTTCCATATCTCCTGGAGAACCTTTAAACAAAATTGTAACAAATCTTCATGTTACCTTTAGGATAAAATCGCAGCAGTGGCTTTGGCGTTTTTCTGCTTGAGCTTCGTGGTTAACACAACATTGTGCTAGTAAAGTTTGAAATTAATTTCCTTGAGTTCCTTAAGCAATTCCCTTTGCTCCTTCTTCTTCTTTTTAAGACTTTGAATCCTTTCTTTCCGGCGAGCATTCCACTGTTCTATCTGCATCTTTTCCTTCTTTAATTGTTTTATTGTTTTCTGAAATTCCTTAATCTTTTCCTTATCAGTTCTTATCTCAACCATGAATCCTGAACAATCTTCAGAAGGTGCAGTTTCATTCAGATTTAAGGTAACACTAGGTTCCTTGGATTTAACCTGGTATTTTGAGATTAATTCTGAGCTATGTTCTTCTTCAGAACTTGATAAATCTAAAGCTCCAGGTACATTTGGTAAGTAATTTGAGTCTTCCAACTAATCCTGTTTTTCTTCAGGGAATTCACTGATGCCTTTAGCCATGTCTTTAGCCTTTGCTAATCTAGTTGAAGCTCTCGTTACAGGGCCTGTAGGTGGTGTAAGTATTCCCTTTCCTTTGCTGAAAGATTTCTTGGGAAATGGGGTCTTTTTTGCTCTTTTCCTGGTTCTTGTTTCAACATCCTCAGAATCATCTTCTATGATTATGGTGTTTTCTTCTTTGATTAACGTATTGAACATTGCCTTTGAATTCAGCCTATACTTATTAGTAACCCTAGTTGAATTTCTCCGAGGTTTCTGTGATACACACACACCTTTATCCTTTTTTCCTTTGATTGCAATGCTCCTTTTGCTGGTCGATGGCATTTCAAACTTGACTGTAGTTTGAGCAACGAGATAATTATCTAACTCTGTCTCCCCTTTAACATCTTCCTCAGGAAGCATTTCAATTTTAGGCTCCCATATAGGTATCTTACTTCTGCTCTTCTTAGTTATCTTGATATAAGAAGATTCATCTTTCACAGGGTTTTCATCAGAAAAATCTCGACTCTGTTTAATAGTTTTCCTTCCTCTTCCCTTTTTCTGCTTATTGGATTGAGTAATAGGTTTTAAGGCTTATTTGATTGAGTAATAGGTTTTAAGGATTATGTGATCCAATTCCAGGGCTTTTGTAGTTCAATCAGGGTAGACATGACTAGGGTTTTAATCAGGACTTGATGGAACAAACCGCCTTTGACATTAATGTAACGACCGTAGACTTGACATTTTTGTCAAAATTTTAAGTAGAAAATAAGGAATATTTAGAGGGTAATCACCATTTAGATGCATCAGTATTATGATATGGTAGATGTAGACCAATGAAACCTCCCTTCATAGTTTATGTATCTGTGAATCACCACCAGAGCAATGTGTCATTCGGGTCGAACCCAGCTGTGCGGTATTCCCCTTCTCCAATCTGGGTTCTACTTATTTGGAAGGAGGAATTGATTTACAAAATCGGTAACCACATGCTCCTTCTTCCACCATATTTCCTCTCCAACCACGAGCCTGCAAGCATTGGCTATAGTTTGCTCTGTCACCAACATCAACATCTTACCGATTTCTCGTAATTCCTCGTGACCATCGAAGTTTAGAGAAAATTCCATGGAAACTTGTCATCATAACTCTGAAATGTGGTGAGCAACTCAAGCCACCCGGCATCTCTGAACCTTTAAGCCATCCGAGGATAGGTTTCAAGAATTTCTATGATCTTATGGTTCGCTCCTCAGGATCTGTCCGCTCCTCTTTGGCACCATTATACTCAATTCTGCAACCGTCGTCGTCGGGTTCCAAATCCACTACCTGGAATTGTTGGTATATTCTGCTGCTTTGAATGGATACTTGTATTTCTTCCTACAGGTTAATTAATCCAAATCGAACAGGTAACATATAATCATCATCAAACAATAGGTGATTTTGAAATGAACCTTGTGCATGTGCATAACAATTATATTCTGAAACTATTGGATTTGGAAATGATTGCCAAGATTTCTTGGGAGCATACCTAACTCTCAATTCAGGAATCGTGTCATCATAACTAAACCGGGATGGTAGGCACAAGCTATGGCATGATTATTTGGTGCTACAAGAATAGGCTTATTCCCATAGCAGCACGCTTGACAACTTGAAAATTTTAAATTCCAATGGCATAAAAGGAGACACTCAAATTTAAACAATGTTTTTCAAAATCAAACTTAAATAAACCATCAAAGATTATAATGCAAACCATGTTACCAAAATCTAAAAATAGAAACAACTAAAAATGGAAAATGAGGAATGGGTAAGGAGGGTTTAGGACAAGGTTTTCTACTAAAACCAAGACAAAATTAGAGACTAACACTAGCTATAGATAAAACAAAATGGAATCAAGACAGCATGAGTTTAATGCATGTGCTAACCTCTTGATGCCTTCCAGCAGGTATCTTCATCACATTTAGGATAGTGGACCTCATGATGTCCATAGTCCACTATTGGGATGATATTTGACTTTTCCCTCGGGTCCCGGTCAAATACCTGTATGATGTGAGCATGCCATAAGTTCTTGTGGTGGTTACCAAGTTATAAGCAGTTGATCTTCAACGCTAAATCCTCTCCAACTCAAGGCCTAATGAGTGTATCCCTTCGCGGAGGTACGCAGTTGATGACTGCAGTTGTAAGTCCCTGGGACACTATCAATGACTCACCGTACAAATCTCGCTGCATCGGGATGGCTCCGAAGATAAATGGTACGAGCTTCACATTTTCTAAGTCATCAATATGCTTCGTTCATTTCTTTGTCACAACTCAGGATGGTCCAAATCCAAGCATTCGACCTGGATGCTTACCCTTCCTCGGCCGATGAGGCTTGGATGCCTGTGAAAATCGCCTTCTCCACCATGAGGTCTATTAGGATCTCTTCGATGATTTTTTCTACTGCACTAATTTCATCTGACATGAACACTCGAGATCTGATATCTCAGGTCAGTGAACAACACTCAATGTAATAGAATGGATGGCGAGGTCTCAATAATCACTGTGTGAAAGAAACTAGTTCTCTATGGGCTCAGATAATCACAATTGGAAAAAGTGTTCTTAGTGCAACACTCGATGGGATAAATAGACAACATCGTAACGAACTCTTCTAATGGGTAGGGATTCCTCAATCAATGCGATTCCATCCGTTATGGCGTGGTCCCAACGGTCTAGTGGTGAACGTTCCAACAATAACTGTGTTTCCAGCTTTTCTGGAGCGTTGTTCTAATGGTTGGGACGCCTCCAACGGACATATTTATTTGTCATGGAGAAGTGCCAATTTATGATGTTCTGATATCTTGACGAAATTCCAGTTCTGCAAACCTTCCTTCTGCAAAGTTCGGTTTGGAACTTCCAACAATTTCTCTAACTTTTCTTTCTTCTTACTGAGCTTTCTGGCCTTCTTTCCTGAAATGTGAGTCATTGGTTTCCTCTTTCCATTATCGTTCTTATCTGCTATTGGCATGGTAACTTCACACTGTGGAGGGTCTTTTATAGGGTTCGAGGGTAATAATTCTTCTCTTTTTGGGGTAGGTGCTCTACTCTCTTGTATAGACAGGTGTTTCAAGTCTTCCTTTGTTCTTTCATCTACGACATCCAGATCTCTGGTCCTTAGTAGCTTTGACTGGTCCTCTTGTTCTTCTAGTAAGTGTGTTATTATCCTAGCCATGAAATCCCTTAGTTCTTTCTTTTTCTGTTCTAGATCCTCCTCTTCTTGTTTCCTTCGTATCTGATCTTTCTCAATTTAGGTTTTTTCTAGAAAAATGACAAATGGGGCGTTGTTCTCAACAAATTTAATGATCTCAAATTCTTCTTCTGTCGAAGTGCCATGAGAACTCATAACTTTCTGGGTAAGTCTTCCACATAGGGTTATTATCTTTCCTCTAAATAATCTTATTCCTCATAATGAAGGAACCATAGAAGGCTTTCCTAAAATTTCCTAAGTTCTTTCTGTCATGATATTCACTCGTGTTTCCTCATCCAGGACATAGTCTATGTCGAAGTCTCCTATTCTTGTTTCGATATGATCCTTCTCTTTTAATATCTATGATAAGTTGTTATCTCTGTGATCATTTAGGGTTTCTTTTATCTTCAATAATATAGCCTCTGATTCTTTCTGGTTCTTAGTCTCTTGGCCTTCCTCAGGGTTTTCTTTTCTCATATTCATATTTTCAACTATGGAAATCATTCTAGGGAAGTCCAAAACTTCATGTCCAATAGCCTTACAACAAAGGAAAAAAGGACCTCTACCAGGGGATTACTTAGCAAAATGTCCCGGTATTCTGCAACTATAACAAAGAGTTAACCCTCTCTTTCTCTTGAACGATCCCCAACTTTCCTGTGGATCACAATAACTAACCTGCAAATAATTCTTTCTATGATCTGGCATCCATTTGTTAGTCCAAACATTCTTTCTATGCATAGGAATAACATATATTTCACGATTCTTATCATATCTATTCATATCAAATCTTCGTTATTCTAGTTGTACCCTAGTTTTCAGACTAGGACCAAATCTATTAAACATACCTAGATCCATTCTTTCGAAATAATTTTTTTCACTTATCTTACCTTTATCAGAGCACAAAGATTCAAGATCTTACCTCTTTTCTTCAGATCAGACTTCTCTTCCTAGCATAGAGCTTCTAAAGTCAAGTAGAATACTGCGCACTAAAGCAACATATCTACGCACAAATCTTTCTTTTCTTCAGTTCCCAACAATCACAGTTTCAGGTCCTGACAACAAAACCATTTGTTGGCACAGGGGCAAACCCAGGGTTCAATGCTTCAACAACGCACCAATAAAACCCTAACTACCAGACCTTTCGGCAACACCTGCAAAGTAGATGAAGTCTCACCCGAGGTAGAGGCAGGGGGGTTGCAGGACTCAGATGTCTTCAACCTAGCTGGAACACAGATATGCAGTTACAACACTTAATAGAGCACTTAGTAGTTAACATTCATCAATATTTAACCCTTATTTACATTGCAAATTAAAACACTAATTACATAATAACACAGTATTCAATAATATATAACACATCCAAGCACTTAGCACATAGAAATAGATCAGATCTAGCATTCATTCACATTACTAAGCAGTAAGATATTATATCAGATGCATTTAACATATATCATTGCACTAAGAATACATCACATCAATAAAATAACAACTATAATGCACAAAGCAACCATAACACAAGATGTACGTGGTTCAACCTAGTGTGGGGTTACGTCCACCAACTATTCTCTTCTTTATTGTCTTCTTTCAATATTCTGCAAACAGAGCCACAAGAACCCACTCCGCATAGGACAGGAGATCTGTGTGCACCTCGCCAGATCCTCCTTCCCCGAGCTAGGTTTAAGCACCAAGCCTTCTTACAATCTGCACATAAGCTTCTTACAATCACTTGCACTTAGCTCTGCAAGTTCTTGACACACAGTATGCACAAAGCCTCTATCTCTGCACTAAGCTGATTCTACTAGGTCTCTCTTACTTACATCGCCTAGCTTTCTATTTATAAATTACAGAAGGGACTAAACATGGGTAAACCCATGGTCCGACATCCCATACCCGTTACATAAACCCTAAACCCAAAAATTCCCTAGGAAGGGGCTGATATCCCACAATCTCCATTTCGCCTTGTGCTCCACCTTCGACTAGCCTGTCGAAGTCCCAAAATTGGTCAAACGTGAACAAGGTTTTCCAAAACTTGGTCAAGGGCCAACAACATGCAACAAACATCCAATGATCAGATTGTGGACATACAAGTCAAGGGCACTCGAAAAAAAAGGATCCATCTTTATCGAGTCGTCAAAGCAAGGAAGCTCCTGCACCAAGGCAAGTGGCTCACCTGGGGTCAAATTCAACAAAAAATTCCTCATCTAATGGGGGAAACCAATTCAATAGAGACCAGTGCTGCATAAGGAGGGAGGATTTATCCAGGTGGATATCGGTGGCCACCCACCTATTCCACTAGCTTGAAAAATAGTTTTCCACCTTGGCAGTTGTTCGACAATTTTTCGGGTTCCAAACTTCTGGGGCCATTTTGAGGACCAAAACGACATTTTTTGGGGATTTGGGGCCTAAGTGACTGTTAAAGGCATTGACCTGGGCCATTCAAAAATCGTTCTTCTCAGTAAGACCTTTCCAATGCGCTATTGTGTGCCTAAAACGTAGATCGTATGCAAAATTTACAACCCCGAGAAGTTGATGTACTAACTTACCCAAACGGGGCCCACATGACTTTTGACGCTTCATCTCCTAGGGTTAGGTTTTTGGATGTATAGGGTTTTTGAAATTTCGTTTTATTGTAAAAATGCCTTCATATCCTCATTGTAATCATCTTCTTGCGAATGATTGCAACCATCGCATCTCTTCTCAGAGATAAGCCACCACCATTCCAACAAGCTTGTTTTTGCTGCATTTTACAGTTTCAACTTATTTCCTTATTGAATAGAAAACCAATTTTATTGTATATCTATTATTCTGGGTTAAGAATCTTTTAATAATCTGTATTCATTTCGTTCTGATCATAAAATCCAGATCATTCATCTAGCTTGAATATGTCTCCACTTTCGAGACAGAGTCACTCAACTCGACAAGGATTGAGGAGGAAACATCGATAGTGGCACAAGGGGAAGTAGGGTAGAGTTTCAGTACTTGAGATGGTATTACAAACCCTGATCCCAAAACACTGGCTAAACATGATGAAATGAAGGATCAATAACAAGGTCACGATGAAGAGGAGGTGTTGGTCGAGGAAATCACCAACCAACCAGACCTCAAAGGGGAATAATATGACACAAAAACAACATAAGCAAGCCCATATGTTTTTGGAAAGAAAAGAAAGGCACATGACTCCAAAAACATTACACTTCCCTACCTCCCAAACACAGTGGTCATTGTGGAGGACATGCTCCAAAAATTACCTAAACTAAGGTACTCGGACCATGATGTGCACAACGCAACCAAATTCCCAAATTTGGCCGAGGAAGCCTACCTAGAGAACACAGGGGAAATTGGACTCCTATCCAAACAAATCATGGAGCCCACACAATGGATAACAAGGCTTTACAACTCCAAGATAATGAACCTCTTGGACATACTACACTTCGGGTGTGGTAAAAATGTTGGGCTTTGTGTCAAACAATTGTTATCCCAGGTACATGGAGACATCATTTGGATGGATAGGTCGGTACAAATCGACGTGGCATTTATCACCAAAATTATGGGATTACCCACAATGGGCGCACAACCGCATGAATACTT
This sequence comes from Picea sitchensis, assembly GCA_010110895.2. Taxonomy (NCBI): domain Eukaryota; kingdom Viridiplantae; phylum Streptophyta; class Pinopsida; order Pinales; family Pinaceae; genus Picea; species Picea sitchensis. The sequence continues at coordinate 32,045 of SNQJ01S0089587.1, forward strand.
GGAAAATAAAGCGCAGGAGAAGGAGATCGTCGAGCTAGTCAAGGAACAATTTGGTACCAGCAGAGGAAATAAGGGCATTGTGCTTAGAGATATCAATGATAACACAACAAGGTTATCCAAAAATATCATGGCTTGCAATATTCTGAGGAAGTGTAGAAAATAAGAGGCTCCAATTGGAGTCATCACAATCGTTGCACAGTGTGCGGAGGGAGTAATGTTTAGTTGGGCGCCATACTTCCAAAAGTAGTTCTTGATCATTTGCAAAGATGTGCAGGATAATGGAACTAAGTTCCATTATTCTTGGCTCATTATCCTCATAGATTTGGTAGTATGGTAGGAGCCAAACAATTTATCCTTTCTGTATAGGAAAGGGAAGTGCTACACGACCATATATGAATCCCTATGGCAGACCAAGGACAATAAAATTCAACAGGAAAATAACATAGTGTTTACAATGCTGCTAGAAGAGATACAAGAACACACAACCAATGTGTGGCACATTCCTATGGAATTGGTCTAGGAAACTGAAGGGATAGATAGGTTTAAGGCATCTTGGAACCACATGTAGATCTAGGTCATAAGGGATCCAAAGAAGGAATGGTTGAAGATATAATACTGCATCACAAGGAAAGATATTGAATAGATCATCAAATATTGGTCAGCACAGTGGAATATTCTAGTATAAAAACCAACAACAAGGCCAACCACAACAAAATCAACCAAACCTAAGGGGAAATCTGAAGCAGGTCCTTCAAAAAACATAAACAACATGCACTCAGGCGTCTGGAAGCAACACAGTGCTAAAGAGACCAAGGAGGACAAAAAAAGTGCCCAGGACAGACATTCAGTAGGATTCCAAAAAGGGGGACACATATCAGGTTGGCTAGGAAAGGGAACATTGAACGATGAGTGAGGCATAGCCCTCACAAACAAAAATAAAGATAGTTCATGTAGAGGAGACACGCAAAAAGATGAAGTAGAACAAGGAGGGTCCAATCATCACCTTGACAGAGGATGATGTTGATTTCATGGAAGACAAGGTCTATGAAAGGGGGGAAGAGGTGGTCTGCATTACACAAGTACAGAGAGAAGAGATCATGCTCAAACTCATAGAATTCCATGAAACTCTACAATAGTTACAAATTCATGTAGTACCACAGGACACAATAAAGCAACAAGAAAATACATAGGGACCCCCAATGCAGAAAGAAGGAGATGAGATAGTTTAGATAGAAATGCAAGGCATGGATACATTCATATTCATACAAAAAATGGTCAAAATGGATCAAAAGACTGCAAAGAAACCCATGGGGGACATTGACCATTTTGAGGTAGTCATGGTGCAGATACCCACAAACACACTATACAGACTGCAAGGTAGGATAATGCATGACGTATAATCAAGAGTCCACGTGGATGCCACTAACTTAGAGGTGGGTAGGGGAGCCATAGAAGTGTTACAAATCACCTACGACCAATTGACCTCATAGATGTAGGAGGAAAAATAACACGTTGAAAACATAGAGGAGGGTTTAACAACAATATATGATTGCATTCCAAATAATGCGCAAGCACCAGATAGGATTCCAGAGGAAAAGATAAATATCATTTTGTAGACGATTGAGGGATATAGGTGGGAAATCGAGGAGATGAAAGAAAATATTAATCCTACGAGTCCTCCTAAGTTTCAAGAGAAAAGAGAACACCAATACACACTCTATATAGCGAAGATGACAAGGAAATCAAGGGAAGTCGTAGAACTATTCAACAAAATTTCACATATTTGGACAATTTTGGAAGAGGATGAAAAGGTCCAATAGTTGGATCAACAAGAGGAGAAAATCAATGCTTCCATACATGAGTTGAAGCATAAACAAAAATCCATGAGTATTATCGAGATATTTAAGGGAGCCTAGGAGATGAAGGCCCTGTAGACAGAGTTAAAAAGAACGCAGACCAATAAGAAAGAATGACACACCCAGTTAGAGCCCCTCCAAGAACAAGCAACACATATAATTGCACAGCTGGAGGAAGAGAAGACAAGGATGATGAAGACACATTTAGAAAGCGCAACATTGCTACAAGAACAATTAATAATGAAGATAGTCGAGGTGATAACATACAAAGTTGTGCAGGTGAAGGAAAAAGGAAAGGAACTAGCAGAGAAGTTCCACAACTTTGAAAAGGTTTTACAGAGAGCGTGCACCACCTAAGTGGCTTGGGATGAGCCACATGTCAATGTTGGGGGCCTATTGGGTGCATGCCTATTTTGGGAAGAAATTCTATTTTGGGTGCAGGACTATTTTTGGGAGAAAGATCTATTTTGGGAACACACCCATTTTTGGAGAGAAAGACCTATTTTTGAAGCATGCACAAAATGTGGCAGGAAAACAGAACGCAAAAAAAGAAGGAAAAAGAACATGCAGTAGGAAAAACAATGTGGCGCACATGCAGACATGCCAAACCGTGTCAGGGTTAGGGTTTTTGACAAATATTATAATTGATATAATCCTATAAAGTAGTATAAATAAGGACCTAAGAGGTCTAGTTTGAAGCCAGTCAATTGGTCAGTTGATTATTGTAGCAATTTTTGTTATGGTTCTTGTGGTAGAGTTGAATAAGTTAGTCTTTGAGGTTTAGGCCATAGGATGAGGAGAATGGTGTGATATATTTGTCCTAACAAAGGGTACCTACCATCATTTTGGTTGTATTACTGAGGATGTATTTTGCACAATGAAAGATTTTGCAGAAGAATAAATAAAAGAGAAGATAAGCCAGATATTTTTAGACATAGCCCCTGGAGGGGGATAACCACAGTAAACCTTTTTTTCTATGTGGTTATTAATGAATTCTTTGCTTTTCTATTAATCATTCACTCAATAATGAATGGTTAAATTAGTTATATCATCATGCATGCATAGGTTTAAAGATGAAAGAATCATATAAGTAGATGAATGATTAACAAGGATAATGCATAAGGAAAAAATAATCCCACCACAATCCCCACTCATTCCTAGACTGCAAACACCTGAGTATTGAATTCCCCCATAAAATATATCTCGAGTGAGACTGTGATGTGCACCCTGCGCGTAACATTTCCTTCTGGTTTAATACGAGGGCCTATAGTTTTGAGGGGTTTTTTGGAAACCTGTAAGAGACCAAAACCTAGGTCATCCCAAGAAGTAACCAACAACTATTTAGTATAGATTCTTGATAAACATATATATAATCATTTTTACTAGCAAGGAATAACATACTCGTTATTTATAAGTCATTATTATAGTGAACATGACAAAATTCCATTTATAAGGGGTCGCATGGAGGATTTTTTAATGGATTAAAGCACCCCAGGGTTATACATTCACCATTCGACACTTTTAACATTGTTTAAGGATTGTTAATACAACCCTCTAGTGATATCTTACCATTGTTGGAATGTTTACAAGCGTAGTGTTCTTTTCATTGATGGAAATAGCAATAGTGACGATGGTATGTTTATAGGCAAGAAAAGAAGCAACGAGGAAAGCAACAATGATGAAAAATAGGAAAAGCATAAGTTCAGGAGAAGAAGTGAACAATATGAAAATAAAATCTCAGGAGGAATAGCATGAGTATGTAGAGATAAAAGATTAGAAAGAAGTGTAAGGTCAGGAGGAGGAGAAAACAATATGCAGAGATCAAATCTCAGAAGAGATAGCTCTTTTCTCTTTCCAAAAGTGCAATTGAGGTCCAAGAGAAGGAATCGTAGGATGAGAAAAGGTCGAGACTTTTGAACACTTAGAAAATATTCTAAGTCAGAGAGATCAGAAAGCTCAGGAGAAAGAACGACAGTGGACATTGGATCACCAATCCCAAATACCCGATGACCGTTAGATCAACACCCAGTGACCAGAGGAAGCGCAGAGGAGTAGTACAGAAATGATCCATTGGATCTGAGCACCAAGGATCAATAGTCGTTGGATCCAGAAATAAATGAACGAAGGTTAAGCCTTTGAACGAGCGTAGGAGAGAAGAATTTTCAAAGTTCCAAAGTCTCAAATTAAGCAGGGACTGTCCATCGTCAAGATTGACAGGTGGCACACGATCCTCAAATCCAGAGAAAATCACTTTGAGTTTTTTTTTAGTTTAAGACTTGAAAAAACTGAAGTCCGGAGAGTCGAAGAACTAGAGAGCCAGAGTAAACAACAACCATCAGATCAATTTGAAGTGGAAGGACAGGATAAGTCAAAAAAGCTACATCGCAGAAAGATCGAGTGAACGATCTAAGTTCATGATCGATGAACAAAATTCACTTGGTATCTAAAGACGTGAGGAGGTTACACTCTGGAGAGATTGAGATTTCAAATTCCCAAAATGAGAATTTTTATCAGCCGTTGGATCATTCCAAGTAGAAGGACAGGATCCACCAGAAGAGCTACATTGCATAAAGATTGAGCCGTCGATCTAAGATTATGATCAATGAACAAGATTCACTTTGGATATAAACATACGAGGAGGTTACGCTCCATAAAGTTTGAGATTGGAAAAACTTGAAGCCC
>SNQJ01S0089587.1:36592-49364 GCA_010110895.2 Picea sitchensis
GAAAGGAGAATACTCTGAGTTAGATACAAATACTCTGCAGGACTCAAATAAGAGAATCCATCCTGTCAAGGGGAGTATGTATTGGTTGAATATCCGATACCTCTAAAAAGTATTTCAACAACTCAGGGGAGCATGTTTTATTTGACATTGATGTCAAAGAGGGAGAAAAGGAGTGGTCCATATGCTATAGTTGGAGGTCCAAACAGACTAGCAAATACTTTGAGGGTTGCCATCAATGCCAAAGGGGGATATTGTTGGCATGTTTACATGAAAAGTGTGCTTGTAACTGATGGAAAGAAAAACAACGATGATGGTATGTTTACAGGAAAGAAAATAAGAAATGAGGAAAGAAATAATGATGAAAAATAGGGAAATCATAAGTTTAGGAGAAGAAGCGAACAATATGAAAATCAAAGATCAGGAGGAATAAGGTGAGTATGTAGAGATCAAAGCTCAGAAATAAGCATAAGCTCAGGAGGATGAGAAACTAGTATGCAAATATCAAAGCTCAGAAGAGATAGCACTTTGCGCTTTCCAGAAGTGAAATCAAGGTCCAAGAGAAGGAATCACAGGAGGAGCAAAGGTAGAGACCTTTGAACACTTAGAAAATATTCTAAGTTAGAGAGATCAAAAAGATTAGGAGGAAGAATAATAGTGGTCATTGGATCACCAATCCTGAATACCCAATGACCATTAGATCAGTGCCTAGTTACCAGAGGAAGCACAAAGGAGAAGTACAGATCTGATCCATTGGATCTGAGCACCAAGGATTAACAATCATTGGATCTAGAAACAAATGCATGAAGGTTAAGCCTTTGGACGAGCGTAGGAGAGTGGACTTGTCAAAGTCTCGAAGTCTTGAAGTAAGTAGGGAATGTCCATCGTCAATATTGAAAGGTGGCACACGATCCTCAACTCCAAAGAAAATCCCTTCGAGGATTTTTTAGTTTAAGACTTGAAAAACCCGAAATCTGGAGAGTCAGAGTAAATGATAGCTGTCAGATTAGTTTGAAGTGGAACGACAAGATAAGTCAGCAAATTCACATCGTAGAAAGATCGAGTCATTGATATAAGTTCATGATAGATGAACAACATTCACTTTGGATCTAAATATGCGAGGAGGTTACACTCTAGAGATATTGAGATTTGAAATTCCCGAAATGCAAATTTCCATCAGCTGTTGGATCATTCCAAGTGGAAGGATAGGATATGCCAGAAGAGCTACATCGTAGAAATATTGAGCCGTCGATCTAAGATTCTGATCAATGAACATGATTCACTTCAGATATAAAGATATGAGGAGGCTACGTTCTAGAAAGTGTGATATTGGAAAAACGTGAAGTCCAGAAATCAGAAAATAATAAGGACCATCAGATTCGGAGGACACACAAGGACCATTGGATCAATGCTTTTGGTTAGTAGACCATGTCATAAGACCACATCAACAGATCACGTCAGCAAGGACATGTGGTGAAATCAGACAATGACAAGTGTCAATTTGATTTGGCACTTCAGGTACATGCAAATCACAGATCCAGAGGACACGTGGCGAGAGATCAACATTTCGTTGACTGAAAAGTCAAAGGTAAGAGTTGTATGAAATCGCGATGTCTGAGTTCACGAGTTGATATAGACCATTAGATGATGGGGAGTTGCGAGCCTTTGATCTGGAGCAGGTTTTGAAAAATTGGAAGTCGAAAGAAGGGTGGTGAGTAGTTCTCCAACTTCGCAAAATGCAAAGTCTTGATAAGATTTGGACTGTTAGATCACTAAGGAACGTGGGCTTTTGATCTAGAGTATTTTGGATATCAGGAGTTGGAAGAGTCAGGGTTGGATCATGTTGAAACACCCAACATGTGAGGTTGTGATTTGATCACAGTCACCGATCAAAGGGAGAGCGTGGACTGTTGATCTGGCACAACAAAGAACAAATTCTGAGTTCTCAAAGAAGAGATGTAGACCGTTGAAATACGAAAGATCGTGGATTTTCAAAGGTGAGATCTAGACCATCAAATCATTGAGGATTGTGACTGTCGATAAAAAAGGGACACGCGTTGCTGGATCATGGACTCCAGGTGAAATTCTCTAGGAGCAAGCAGAGTTTGAGAATCGAAACTCCCGAAGCCCGAAAGGAAAAATTGAACTCTTCCATTGGTTTGGAGGGCCACATGTCCCCTGATCATTGAGACTAAGTATTGCATGTGGAAAAGGAAAGAAGGCAGAGCCATCGATTGAAGAGGACATATTTCAGCAGATCTTCCATTCTGGAAGATATCCAGTCAACAACAACAGGGTTTGAGATTTGAAACTCCCAGAGCCCGGATCACGAAGTAAATCTCAGTCGTTGATGTAGGAAGGTGAGGTCTGGTATGCAGAATTGAGAGGATAGTTATGAACCGTCCATTAAGGAGCACTATCAATATCGTGAGATCGACGATCATTCTCCATTGCGGGGCTAGAACCTTCTCGGGTCTTAATTTTTCGTGAGCGGGTTGCAATTGAAACCATGGTTTAGGAGAAAGGACATGTGGAGGATCTAAAGACACAAGGGTGAGGATATAAATGCCTCAGAGGTTGCACAATGCAGTTCAATAGGCCTCATAGATAATAAAGAATTGACCCAAGAGTCAAATTAGGACTCCTGTAAGACCGTCTGGCCTGGAAACATCTGGTTTTTAGCAACATTAGATGCCAACCAGAAAATACATCTTGGTATAAATATATGTCTATAGAACCATTTTTCATGACACCATGATGATGAGTTCCTCAGCATAATACCCGTACATGGGACTGCCGCCAACAGCCGAAGTTAGGATTATTAGCAGAACATATCAGGATCTTAGGCTGGTAGGCAAACAACTTCTACTTCGAGGGCCAGGAGAATTGGACCAGAGACAGGTGATGGAAAGGTGGATATGCCACCTTACCAACAAGACTGTCCAATTGGAAAAGCTAGAGCAGACAAGTAAATAGGACACACTATCATTTTGGGGATGGGTGAGGCCCATAGTGGGCATACAACCACATGAATACTTGGAAAATAAAGCACACGAGAAGGATATCGTTGAGCTAGTAAAGGAACAATTTGGTACCAATAGAGGAAATAGGGGAATTGTGCTTAGAGATGTCAATTACAACGTGACAAGGTTCTCCAACAATATCATGGCTTGCAAGCTTCTGAGGAAGTGTAGAAAAGAAGAGGCTCCAACAAGAGTCATCGCAATCACTACACAGTATGCGAAGGGAGTAATGTTCTGTTGGGCGCCATACCTCTTGAACCAAGTCTTGATCATTTGAAAATATGTGTAGGATAATGGAAATGAGTTCCATTATTCTTGGGTCATTATCCTCATATATTTAGAAGTATGGTAGGAGCCAAAATTTTCATCCTTTCTGTATAGGAAAGGGAAGTGCTATGCGACCATATATGAATCCCTATGGTAGGCCAAGGATAATAAAAATCAGTAGGAAAATAACATAGTGTTTGYGATGCTGCTAGAAGAGATACAAAAACACACAACCAATGTGTGGCACATTCCTATGGAAGTGGTCTAGGAAACTAAAGGGATAGACAGGTTTAAGGCATCCATGAACCACATGTAGATCTAGGCCGTAATGGATCCAAATCAGGAATGGTTGAAGATATAGTACTGCGTCACAAGGGAATATATTGAATAGATCATCAAATAATGGTCGACGCAGTGGAAGATGCAAGTAGAAAAACCAACAACAAGGAAAACCACAACAAAATCAACCAAACCTAAGGATAAATCCGAAGCAGTTCCTTCAACAAAGATAAACAACGTGCACTCAAGCGTCTTGAACCAGCACAGTGCCAAAGAGACCAAGGAGGACAACAATGGTGCCCATGACAGACATTCAGTAGGATGCCAAAAATGGGGACACATATCAGGCTGGCGAGGAAAGGGCACATGGAACGATGAGTGGGGCATAGCCCTCATAAACAAAAAGAAAGATAGTGCATGTAGAGGAGACACACAAAAGTATGAAGTACACCAAGGAGGATCCAATCATCACCTTGACAGAGGATGATATTGATTTCATGGCAGACAAGGTCTATGAAAGGGGGGAAGAGGTGGTCTGCATTGCACAAGCAGAGAGAGAAGAGATCATACCCGAACTCATAAAATTATATGAACCTCTACAATAGTTACAAATTCATGCAGTACTGTAGGACACAACAAAGCAACAGGAAAAGACACATGGACCCTCGGTGTAGAAAGAAGGAGATGAGATAGTTTAGATAGTAGTGCAAGGCAGGGATACATTCATATTCACATGGAAAATTGTCAGAATGGATCAAAAGACTGCAAAGAAACCCATGGGGGACATTGACCATTTTGAGGTAGTCATGGTGCAGATACCCACAAAGGCACTATACGGACTCCAGGGTAGGATAATGCATGAAGTATAATACAGAGCCCACATGGATGCCACTAACTTGGAGGTGGGTAGGGGAGTCGCAGAAGTGTTACAAATAACCTACGACCAATTGAACTCAGAGTAGGAGGAGGAAAAATAACACGTTGACAAGATAGAGGGGGGGATAACAACAGTGTATGACCACATTCCAGATAGTGTGTACGCACCGGATAGGATTCCAAAGGAAAAGATAAAGATCATTTCGTAGACTATTGAGGGATATAGGCGAGAAATCAAGGATATGAAAGAAAATATTAATCCTATGAGTGCTCTTAAGGTTCAAGAGAAAAGAGAACAACAATAAGAACTCTAGATAGTGAAGATGGCAAGGGAATCAAGGTAAGTCATAGAACTATTCGACAAAACTGCACATATTTGGACAATTTTGGAAGAGGATGAAAAGGTCCAATAGTTGGATTAGCAAGAGGAGAAAATCAATGCTACCATACAGGAGTTGAAGCAGCAAAAAAAATTGATGAGTATTATCGAGATATTTAAGGGCACCCAGGAGATGAAGTCCCTATAGATAGAGTTAAAAACAATGTAGATCAATAAGAAAGAAACACAAGCGCAACTAGATCCCCTCAAGGAACAAGCAACACAGATAATTGTGCAGTTGGAGGAAGAGAAGACAAGGATGATGTAGACACATTTAGAAAGCGCAACATTGCTACAAGAGAAAATAATAACAAATATAGTCGAGGTGCTAACATACAAAGTTGTGCAGGTGAAGGAAAAAGGAAAGGAACTAGAAGAGAAGTTCCACAACTTGGAAAAGGTTGTACACATAGTKCGCACYGCCTAWGTGGGTTAGGATGAGCCACATGTCAATGTTGGGGGCCTATTGGGTGCATRCCTATTTTGGGTGCAAGACTATTTTTGGGAGAAAGATCTATTTTGGGAACACACCCATTTTTGGAGAGAAAGACTTGTTTTTGGAGCACGCGCAATAAGTGGAAGGAAAACAAAACGCACAAAAAAAGAAAGATAAAAGAACATGCAGTAGGAAAAACAATGTGGAACGCATACAGACATGCCAAACTGTGTCAGGGTTAGGGTTTTTGACAAATATTGTAATTGATATAATCCTATAAAGTAGTATAAATAAGGACCTTGGAGGTCTGGGTTGAAGTCAGTCAATTGGTCAGTTGATTATTGTAGCATTTTTTGTTATGGTTCTTGTGGTAGAGTTGAATAAGTTAGTATTTGAGGGTTAGGCCATAGGACGAGGAGCATGGTGTGATATAGTTATCCTAATAGAGGGTACCTACCAACATTTTGGTTGTATTACTGAGCATGTATTGTGCGCAACGAAATATTTTGTAGCAGAAAAAATAAAAGAGAAGAGAAGCCAGATCTTTATGGACGTATCCCCAGGAGGGGCATAGCCACAATAAACCTTGTGTTCTATGTGATTGTTAATGAATGATTTAATTTTCTATTAATCATTTTATCAAGAATGAATGGTTAAATTAGTTATATCATCATGCATGCATAGGTTTTAAGATGAAATAATCATAGAAGTAGATGAATGATTAACAAGGATAATGCATAAGGAAAAAATAATCCAACCACAACCCCCACTCATTCCTAGACTGCAAACACCTGAGTATTGCAGTCCCCCATAAAATCTATCTCAGGTGAGACTTTGATGTGCACCCTATGCTTATTGTTTCCATCTGGTTTAATATGAGGGCCTATAGTTTTGAGGGTTTTGTTGAAAACCTGTAAGAGACCAGAACCTTGGTCATCCCAAGAAGTAACCAACAACTATTTAGTATAGGTTCTTGATAAACACATATATAATCATTTTTACTAGACAAGGACTAACATAATCGTTATTTATAAGTCATTATTATAGTTAACATGACAAAATGCCATTTATAAGGGGTCACATGGAGGATTGTTTAATGGATTAAAGCACCCCACGATTATACATTCACCATTCAACACTTTTAACATTGTTTAAGGATTGTTAATACAACCCTCTAGTCATATCTTACCATTGTTGGCATGTTTATAGGCATAGTGTGCTTGTCATTGATGGAAATAACAACAATGACGATGGTATGTTTATAGGCAAGAAAAGAAGCAAAGAGGAAAATAACAATGATGCCAAATAGGGAAAGCATATGTTCAGGAGAAAAAGAGAAAAATATGAAAATCAAATCTCACGAGGAATACTGTGAGTATGCAGAGATCAAACCTCAAAAATAAGTGTAAGTTTAGGAGGAGGAGCGAACAGTATGCAGAGATCAAAGCTCATAAGAGATAACACTTTGCGCTTTCCAGAAGTGCAGCCGAGGTCCAAGAGAAGGAATCATAGGAGGAGAAAAGGTCGAGACCTTTGAATACTTATAAAATCTTATAAGTTAGAGAGATTAGAAAGCTCAAGAGGAAGAACGACAGTGGTCGTTCGATCACGAATCCCGAATACCTGATGACCGTTAGATCAACACCCAGTGACTAGAGTAAGCAAAAATGAGTAGTACATATCTGATCCATTGGATCTGAGCACCGAGGATCAATAGTCGTTGAATCTAGAAATAAATGCACGAAGGTTAAGCCTTTGGATCCCAGGATCATTCGAGTACATGGGAACAATGTCATCCTCATCCACTCCCTATTGTATTTTTCATGCAGAATGAAGAAATTACACTAATTATGCATCTAAAACCTACTAATACACACGCTTAATACTTAACCAGACTAAGTTTATCACGAGTACCTTGTAAGCACCCATGAAATTTCAATTAGGCAACAATCATGGGCTTATGAGTAACAAAGTTCTTGATATGAAAAAACATAACTTGATACTATAAACAGTTGAAATATCGACAAATAAAGTAAAGGATAGGGAAAATTAATTTGGGCCATGGAAATAAAACTTCAGAAATAAGGCTTCAGTGCATGTGCTTAAAATGCACTTCTTTATAGACCACTAGCTAAACGTAAAACACTCACCAACGGAAATGGAAAGGGGAAATGCTTTGAAGTAGGGTTTAGTGAGCGTCAAATGAACCTGGTTGGGGGAAATTCTTCAAATCATGGATTCAAAACCTCCATCCTGCCATTTCCACAACATCTAATGAGGATTCCTAATTTTTCTAGATTTTAAACAAAATGCATCAAGCAATGGTGAAAAAAAATAAAACTTCAGACCTAACAGGACCTTCTCGAACTTTAAAAAGGAAAACCTCAGGCAACCGAAACTGAAGAAAAGTCCTACGAACCTATCAATATCCTTCAATTTTTAAAGCGATGTAGCCTTTAAATCCTACACGATGTCAACAACGACAGTAAATAAAATACGACCATTCAACCCCAAATTTAAAATCTTCAATCATGATGTGTAAGCCTTTAAAACCACATTCAAATTGAAGGAAAAACTTAATAGAAGATCACTTCAAACCGCAGCCTTAAATCTTGAACTGTGCAATCAATAAATCTCGGAAGCCATGATAAAACCCAGGCCAAAATTAAAAGAAAAATGCACCACACCACGCTAGTAAAATCATCAAAACTTTCGAGAAAACAAACTTTAAATCCACGATACAAAACTATTAACAAATGTTTAAAACCTTGAATCTTCATAAATCCCAAGAAAACATTAAAATAAATAAATAAATAATAAACATATATTTTTTTCCGAAAATAAACAGAATGCATGACAAACCCCTTGAGATGTAGTCAAATGCGAATCAATATAAAGAATGTATCATAGAAAGGACAATCAAAACAAACGATATAGATTATGGTTGCAAGGGATTTAGAGATCGAAAATCTCCTAGACTCAAGGACAACGATATATGGCCGCGAGCTTATCTGGATAATCAAGTCAACTGTAAATTTGTTATTCTGATTCAATTCCAATCAATACTGTGGCCTTCCCACAAACCTAGACTGTTCGAAAGTCCAACATGGTTCTCTGAATAATAAATGTTGATTTAATATTGTTGATTTGGGTACTATCCACAATCAAGCCTGCATGCCTTACGATTGCTCCACAATCCCGTAGCACCCACTCAACAGATCAACTTAATAAACCACTATCAACGCATTAACACCAATATCGAAACCCAACGCCCTAGGAAATAAGATTAATATTAATATGTTTTTTTAATAAATGTATTGATATATATAGAAATATATATATATATATATATATATATTAATTAATTTACATTTGTTTTAATATGTTAGTATTTTAATAAATTATGAAGGAGAACATACATTATAGATAATTTTAAAAACATAAAAAATCTTGTTTTTTTTATTTGAAAATAATTTATGATTATTATTATATAAACTAGATAATTTGAGGTTTTTTGAGTTTTTAAAAGATGCTTTTAAATGTTATAGTGAAAATACTTAAGTTAGAACGAATAAATAAGAATAAACAAGGGATGTGATAATAGGTAAAATTTTCATTTTTTATAATAATAATAATAAGGGAGAAGTGCAAATTATGATAAAGGAGTGTATAACATTAGCACAGCTGCTAACTCGCGGCTCATAATGCTAAAGGTCGGTTAAGAACTTGTGTCATAAAACGTCTGTGGTAATTTGTAATCCATCTTGGTAATATGAAACGTTTGGCTGCACAGTTTAATCCTATTTAATCATTTAAACGTGGCAATTACATATCTTTACAATAATTTTTTAATGTGATTAGGTAAATGTTAAAAAGTAAACATGTTAACTGATGTCTTGATAAATGCGAGGATGACTAAGAATATGCGAGCATCTTCAATGCATAGCCATCAGATTAGAGTTTAAGGTTAAATAAGGTTAAAAGATCATTAATTGTGCCCATTGTCGTTAAAAGATCATTAATTGTGCCCATTGTCAATAGGTGTACGCCTTTAGACTTAATAAAAGTATGTGAAAGAAAGGTAATAAAAAATAAATTAAAGAAGAGTAGTAGAATATATATATATATATATATATATATATATAAGATAATGAATGTGTGTAATAAAAATGAAAGAGAAGTAATGTAGAATAAAATATATATGAATTGAAAAAAAAAGTATATGAAGAATGTAATGATATATAAAATATATCAAGTATATGAAAAATATAATGCATTATTAATAATAAAGGGAGGGAGACATGTGATAGGATTGAGAAATGACATGATTATGTAAGCATATGAAGAAGGAGATGTTATGGGTAATAGAATATGTAGTGAAAAATACTAGTAATGAAGTAAAATACATATATGCAAGGTATAAAGACAAACAATAATATAGTAGTAGTGTTAGTGTTATTAAAATGTATTAGTAAATATAGTGTATAATAAAATGTAAATATACAAATGGGAAATAAAGAAAACAAGTTTTCAAGGTAACATAAAGGAAGATAAATAGATGAAGAAAACTAGTTATAAAAAGGGAATGTAAAAGTAAAGGTAATAAATATCAAATAAGGAAGTAGAGTAAGAAAAGTGTAAAAAAGTAAGGAATGAGGGGAAATGATAATGAAAAATTTATTATGTGATAATTAAATGGTAAGGAAAAGTAAATAATAGAAAATTTAAATAAGAAAGAAAATAATATAAGTTTAACAAGTGATTATACAAAAAAAGGGGAGTAAATGAAGGAATAAGAAATAAAAAAGAGAAGAAGAAGAAGATAAAAATGAAGTGGAGTGGAAGGAAATAACAAAGCATTAAGTTACAATATCACATTACAATAATTTAGCATATCATAGTCAATACTCTTAGGCATATAATGTTTTTGTGTGCCCATCTCCTGAGTGAGGGTGTGTGTATGGTCAAGCTAGAGTGCTAATCAAAGTCAATAATGATTGTTTATAATTATCAAGTCATCTTAGGTGGAATGTATGTATAACTTAATGAAATTTATATCAAACTAAATCTGAGGTCCACTTAAATAGAGAATCGATGATGAGATAAGGTTCTAACTGGAAATCAAACCAGTAGGCTATACTTTATACATGGGATTCCTATATGGAACTTATGGTGAATACATTAAAAAAAAGAAAGAATAAGTGCGTCTTTGCATTAATTAAGTTACAAATGGTAAGAACATAGAGTCAAGACATAGTAAGGTTGCTAAATAGGGATAGTCCAATCAATATATTAATAGAATTCAACATGTTTTAATCAAGTGAAGGTCCAATGAGACCAGTATAGAATAGGGTTTTCTATCATAGAAGACACATATAAGTTGTGTCATGAATTTTTCTTTATATTGAGAATGACCATAACTTCGGGAAGATGTTTTGTTTGGAAGTGTGGGTGTATGTAATGCCACCTTTTGACTTAGATAGTGAGAATTACTTAAAGCATAATCACCTTTTATTTTCTATTCACTTTGAAACTATTAATGATACACTTGAAATTTTAAGACATATGAACCTATGTGAATGTCAATTCTATGAATGTTTAACGCTATTTAAATTATGATGGATATTATGCAATCTATTTATAACTTGAAAATTTTGACATTTAAAGTTGTTGGTACGTGGTTACCGGGTTGAGATTATGATTAAATGCATTCACATGATGATAATGCATGGATATGTATGAGTTGTGTTATAGACTAATCTGCAGGTCAAGAGGCTATGAAATAGCCAAAGAATAATGATGATAAAAGGTTGATGTCATGAACATYGACCAGGAAATAGTATGGTATAAATTTTGTATGTGAAATTATATTGGTTCAAATGCATTGCTATGATATGTGGACATGTGCAGGTTTTCAGGTGACGAGACTGCTTAAAACTGAATATACGATGACAAAATTCCTAGCAACACAGTGCCATTGTATGTTCCATGGTAGGGTGTGGACCCTAGTCCTATTAAGAGAAGTGGAGGCATTTCCCACCGTGTATCCTCTGAAACCTGGAGTCATGGGAGGACGGTGTTAGCTCACGCTCCTCTAGACGTGTGATGATAACTGTCAGTTTCCTGTTGAGGAAGTTTGGTCAAGAGTGTTGACACTTTCTCTTACAGATTCTATTTAGAGTTAGGTCAATATAGTTGACGCTCCAAGATAATGTAGCAGAGGAATGATAGGGATGGAAGATGGAAGTAAGTTAGGGAGGAAGGATGTTTAAAGTAGTTGAGAGTGTGTGGGGATTTCGCCTTATAGAATAATTTCTTGATTTCCTCTTTTTGAGAAAGAAAAATATATGTATATATGTATATTTATATTTACTTAACTAAACCAAAATTATTTAAGTGAATGTAGCTTGTGCTAAATTATTGTAAATGAGAATTTTCATGAGCATTTAAATAGTTTACTATCTTTTATGAAATGAATGGTCTTGTTGATTGGATTGGACGTAAACAAGAATTACTTTAGGTGTGATAATTATTTTCATTAGTACATGTACGAGTCTTGTATGTGCTAGCTACACATGTATGCCTTGCACATGTACACTATTATTCATAAGTGTTTTAAATTGATGAAGTTGATTATTTGTCGAGAATGTCTGAATAGTGTGTCGTTACCTTTGTATTGTAAATTACTATAACTTCAGAACAAAGTTTCTTAAAGGGTGGGTGTATGTAACAACCATTTTATCACAATTTTTAATTTAAATCAATTAATTATTAAAATATATTAATGAGTCTTTTATTATTTTATTATTAAAATGTGGGTGAAGTAATTAATGGGGGGATAAGGCTCTTGGGGAATTAATGTGGGGATAAGGTTGCTGAGAATTAATAGGGGGATAAGGTTGCTGAGAATTTTGGCAAGGATTCCTAAAGCTAGGGAGTCAGACCTAGTTGGCTGGGAGGTTAATATTAGGATTCAGTCTGGGAAATAACAAGAACATGAATATGGAATAGATAAACCAACCTGTAGGTTGAGGTATGTATATGTTGTTATCATTATTATGTTATTGTTTCTGATATTAGATTTTTTTTTAATTAGTTACAAGTTTTGGAAGGAAATTCCAGCCTTAAGGTAGTGAAGTAACATAGACATATAACTTATATTTTGTTAGAAAAATAACATATCATTGCTAGAAAAACTCCAATTTCACGTAGTTATTCACATCTTGTCATTGCCATTAAAACCTTATGAGAGACCATTATGAACTCGCACTCACCCAATATATTTTGGATAGAGTCACTAGGTTGAAGTATATTTTATGAATATTTTTAATATTCATAAAAATGTTTTTTATGAATATTAAAAATATTGATAAAAAACAATTTTATATATTACTTACCATTTTGTTTTTTCAAAAAAATATTCAACTATTTAAATATAATTTAAAAAAAAATATTCAGCTACTTACTATTTTAGATAAAATTGACTAAATATTCATCTACTTAAATATAGTTTTG
>SNQJ01S0089589.1:19032-52207 GCA_010110895.2 Picea sitchensis
ATAGAGCATACCTTGATGAAGTGGAGGAGGGCTTCATAGAGTTTTCCACTGGCACTGGGAGATTTGGAGGCTATGATGTGCTCAGAGACAGGGGGGCTAAGAAGCCCTATGTTTGGTGGGTAACTCAGAAGGCAACATGCCCTCTTCTACACTAGTTAGCCATGAGGCTCCTTTCTCAAGTTACTTCATCCTCTTGTTGCGAGAGGAAATGGAGCACATATGGGAATTTGTACAGTTTGAAGAAGAGTAGGCTTGAGCAGTCCAGGGCAGAGACAATGGTGTATGTGCACAACAATCTTTGTCTTATTTACAGGCAGAGAGAAGAGTGGGTGAAGGGAAAGACAAATATGTGGGATGTGTTTCCTGATGATATGGGTTTAGACAACAGTGTTGAGTTGGCATTAGCCAACTTGGATCTTAATGATCCAGTGCTAGAGCCAGTCACTTTCGATGATGGTGATCCTCTTGAGGGGTCATCCTCCACAACAACAGATGCACAGATTGCATTGGATATAGAGGAGGAGGATGGAGAGGAGAGCAGTGGTGAGGACACTGATATTGATGATTATGTCATGGAGGACTAGTACTATTGAGTCTTGACAGTTCTTCCATCTACAGTGTCGGTTCTAATATCTACCCTATGTCTATTTTGTATTTGCCATTGGCATTCCCACCTATAGTGCTAGTGACTCTGACTCGGTATTACTATCTAGTATCTATACATTGTAATACATTTTGATTTTGATGACTTAATGAGAATGTTGCAGGCTGCAACTAATGGTACTAATTTCTTGTGTGTTCAAACTTCAATGTTTGTCATTTTATCACCATTGATGTTACAATGTTGAATGTATACAGTATAAATTATAATGAATCATGATTTATCATTTATGTTACATGTTTGACTTTCTTGATCCGCTTGGATCCAACCACTTTCTTATCCACTGGCCTAGGTACCACCTCCCATACATCCTTTTTCATAATGGAGGCATACTCCTACATCATGGCCGCTGGCCACACTCCATGCTGTGTAGCCTGCTCATAACTAGAAGGCTTTGCATCAATAAGTTGCGTCATTAATTCCAAATACCCAAACCTCTGTGGTGGTCTGCTCTGTCTGAATGTCCCGTCTGGAGGCGCTACGGTGCTACCTGTCTGGTATCACTCACTTTCCAATAGTATCCCTTTGAACACGTGTACCTGTACCACTACCCTGTGTTTGAATCTGTGATCCTGTGCTCTGACCTTGTGCTTCCTCAATCTTGACCCTCGAGTCCTATCCCTGCTGGTATGCTGTATGTGCTAGCAAATCCCTAGACCTCCTCAAGGCTCGCTCCTTCTCGAACTGTACGTCTCTACATACCACGATCTTCTTGTGTGCTGGCACAAAGTTTCGGTAGGTCTTGGAATCCTCGTTGTAGCCAACAAGTATCCCCTTATCCGCTGTGGGGTCCAGCTTTGTCCTCTTCTTTGAAGGGACATGACAGTAACATACGCTGCCCCAGATGTGAAGATGACTCACATTCAGTATGGTACCTGTAAATACCTCCTCAGATGTCAACTTCCCCATCACTGTGTGGGGACTCCTATTTTGAATATAAACAACAGTGTGACTAGCCTCAACCCACGAAAATAGTGGCAAACCCTAATCATGTATCATCGCTCGTGCTGCTTCGACTATGGTCCTGTTCTTTCTCTCGGCCACTCCATTCTGCTGAGGATTGTAAGGAACTGTGAGTTCCTTCTTAATTCCCTCTATTGCGCAATACTCTACAAACTTCTTAGAGGTATACTCACCCATGTTGTCTGATCTCAACACCTGAATCCTCCTCCCAGTCTAGTTCTCTACAAGAGCCCTGAACTCTCTGAACTTGTCAAAGACTTCGTCCTTGGTCTTTAGGAAGAATATCTAGGTCTTCCTGGAGTAGTCATCAATGAATAATACAAAGTACTTGAAGCCACTCACTGACTCCATGCTCATAGGACCGCATACATTTGAATGTATCAGATCCAAGACCCCCCTGGACCTGTGCTCGCTCGGTGGAAATGGTCTCCGGGCATACTTGCCCATTGCACAACCCTTGCAAGGGTCATGTTTCTCTGTTGTGAACTTAGGCAATCCCGTGACTGCTTTTCTCAGATGCCCCAACACACCAAAGTGTAAGTGCACCATCCTCCTATGCCACAACTCTCCCATATCTGTGGTTGTACTGACCAATGCTCTTGCTGGCTTGAACTGTAACCTGTATACAATTTTTTTTCCGAACCCTAATGATCCTGTCCATCTTTGTTTTGGACCTTGCTGGTCTCACGAATGCCTTTCCTTTATGGAAAGAGACCTCATACCGTTTGTCCTCAAGGGTGGATACTGAAATGAAATTCTTCGTCAAGCCTGGAACATATAAGACATCAGCAAACCAGAGTGGTTTACCCGACTCCCTCTGAAAAGTAACCATGCCAACCCCTTACGACTTGTAGCGCATGTCATCTCCGAGCTCAATGTGGAGATTCACGCCTCCCTCTTATAGCCCGCTAAAGAACTCCTTGAGACAAGACGCTCCAATATCCACAAACCAAATGTCTGAGACAATTGAGCTCACCATGCAGGCAATGAAGCAGAAGCTTTTGGCTAATTCCTCCACCTCCTCAGAGGCTGCCATCTGTGGCTTATTCTTCTTCTTCTTCTCCGGACACTTTGAGGCAAAGTGTCCCATCTTGTGACACTAAAAACATTTGACTTTAGAAAAGTCAATGTCCTTCTTCCCACCTTTCTTCTTCTTTCCCTTGCCCTTGCTCGCAAGAGCCAAGCCTTCTTCATCCACAATATGTGGTGAAGATGAAGATCCGCTAGTCTGACCAAGTCTGATCTCCTCCTACACAAAATCATCCGATAAGTGCTGCCATTCAGGTAGCTTCTCCCGAGCTACAACTCCACAGACAAATACATCCCATGACTTCGAAAAGCCATTTAGTGCCACACGCACCAACTCAAAATCTTCTGTCTTCTCGCCTACTGCTGCAAGCTCATCCCTGATTTGTGTAATCTTGGTAAGGTAGGAAACAACACCCTTGCCCTTGGCCATCTTAGTGCCATGCAATCTCTCACACAACACCATTACCCTGTTCTCATTCTTTGGCTGGTAGAGGTCACTCAAGGCCTTCCACATATCCTTTGCGGTATTCTTTCCAGAGAGATGTGGGATCACATGATCTTTAATCTCATCAAGAATTAGGCTCTTTGCTTTAGTCTCACCCTTCTTCCAGATGGCTGGTTGAGCTGCATTTGTAGGAGCAGTTGCAGTCTCTGGTGTATGTTCAAGGACATCATTGACATCCAACACCATAGTCATCCTTTCTTTCTAGGTGGGTTAGTTTTGAGCCCCCCCCTGTAGCCTATCCTCAACCCTCAAAGACATGGGCATTGCTGAATAGTGTTACCTGTCCAAACCCTGTACAAAACAAATCTGCGCTGCTGTAATAAACCCTTGTGCAATTTCCTCTTCAACAGATCTGAACCAATCTGCCTTGATGCTGTCACTTCAACAAAACGACTCTGATGCCATGTGAAAACTCTAAAACCCAGCTCTCACTAACTAAAAATTCCACAATCTTTAATACCCAGAAAATTATTTTCATATAAAAATTTTCTGCATTTGTAATTTATAGTTACAACTAGGTTTTCTTCACAATAATTATAATGCACAACAAAAATAAATCTAGGAATCGATGAAGAATGTGACAACAATCAAATCACATGAGAGACGCAATGATTTTTGGACAATAGTCTCTGGAAAAACCCCGAAGGGAAAACCGGTGCAACAAATTTGTGGATTTATTATTATTGCAGTAGTAGACGAAGAAAAACTTGTAGCGGAAAGTCTTAGATTTAACAACAAACAACTAAAGTAGCCTTCAAATCTGTACTTTTAAAATTGCTGGGAAATACACATTTAAGATACAGTAAACACATCAAAGGGAACGAGAACAACCACACAAGAAATAACACAAAGTTTACTCTGGAAACCCCACTGCTTTGGGGAAAACTCGGCATTGCCAGAGACCTCTTTTATTATTCAGCTAATGGTTCATGAATACATTACAATGGTTAAGTCTGAGATAACTCCTCAGCTAAGAGCTTCTTCTGGCACCTCCCAGAAGCAATCTGCTTCACTAGTCAACCTTCTCAGCACTCTTGAGATAAACTGGTTTGCTTGGCGGCTGTACCACCTGTACGACACTGTACGGCTCCTTGTCCTGCTTGCTGGGCGGCTGTACCACCTGTACGACCCCTTCTCTTGCTTGGTTTCTCCTTAGATCTGCTCCCTTTTGGGCGTACTCCTCACGGTATACCACAACCAGACAGAGATACACTAGTTCGGCCCTCCTTCGACCTCCCTGACTCGTCCATACAGTCCGTACGATTTACTTGTGGTGATGCAACTTGCCTGGTGGGACAGTAAGGGGTTCGATCTCCTTGGCTGAGTGTTTGTATTCCTTTTCTGTTGCTGAATCTCACTTGGATCTACTGACTTGGACCCTAGCTTGGCCTTCCTTGACTGGTTCGACGTAACCTGCCCTCGATCTCACTTGAAACTTCCACTATATCTCAGGTGGTTGTCTTCTCTAGAGATGTTGAGAAATGAGGCTCTCTTGGTCTTTTATAAACCCTAGCCTTTCTCTCATTTAACCTTGGCCCTTAGATCTTCTCCTCAAGATCTAGAGCTGACGGTGGGGACTTAATCATCGTTGAGATAGCTTAAGTCAAGATCAAAGGCTGTGACTTAATCTCACATTGACTTAAGTCATCTCCCATCACTACTAAATAGTCTAGACATATTATGGCCCCTTTCACATTGCTAGACACCCCCAATGTGAAGGTACCTGCCCAAGCTACACTTTCTAACAGTAGATATAGAAATTTCTTACAGAGCAAATCGATTTACAATAATTGCTGAAGAAACTCAATGATTCTCCTCTCAGCAGATGTACGGCTTCTCTCCAATCCAAACAACCTCAAAGCAACACAAATCAACCCAGCAGATTTGACCTCTACACAATTGGTACGGCCTAGCTGCATCATCCTGCGTCACTTGCACAGCTGTCTCTCTGTGGTGAAGTTTGGCCTCTGCAAATAACTAGGAAGGCAGGTTGATCTGCCAATAAAATCTTTCCTCTGTCCCTGCTACAACTCGCTCCAACAAACCCTCAAGGACCAATCGCTCTATAGCAGCAATTCGTCCTCCTCTCTCTCTCTCTCTCTCTCAATTGTGCGCCCAGCCACCAAATCAATCTTCATATATCCTCCAATGATTGTGAGAAACCCTATCTCAAAGAGATCAAGGGTTGAGATCTCGCCTCTACTCTCCAATGAGATCAATGCCTAAGATTAAAAGCCATTTACTTAATTATTTCTCACTTTAGCTTTAGACAAGCCACTCATTAATCTCAACTGAATAATATAACACATTAACTGTAATTTTCCTAAGTCAAAACTTAGGAAGGAGTTTAATCAATTGATTTGGCTAAGTTTCATTGTCCTCTTCCATGCTAGGACACCACACATGGAGAAGACCTTCCGAGTTACACTTCTCAACACTCATCTTAATACTTTTTGAATTGTCTCTTAAGACTGATCATACTACAACATTAGATTTATTCAAACATCATAAAGTAGTAAATGTTTGAGTGCAAAGGGAACTTGAAATGTTTGTTCATGAAAAATTGGCAGGGCTTATCATAAAATATGAAAGTAATGGCCATATGCTTCGGTCTAATATGGTTAGTAGGTGGAAATTTTAAAGCATGAAAATGTGCCTTACTCACAAGGATGTATTCATTGGACAATAAGATATGACCATAGGGAGTTGGAGGCTTGGAGCTTATTGCACTTGATTCTGTAGAAACATGACAGCCAATGGTGATCCCAAGTCTGCTGCCCCCTCCAGATGAGAGATGATAGAAGTCAGGTTTTCACTTTCCCATGAAAGTGGTTCCTAAGGTTGTTAGAATTAGGGAAATAAAGCTGAGCAATTACTGTCTTTTAAATTTCAGTAAGATAAAACAACTAAATCAATCTTAGAACAGTAAACCAAGACAATACTGAGCTGTTCAAACTTAGGAAATCAAATCAGGAGGTGAACAGTAATTATATTTGAACATTTAAAACAGATTCTGAATGTGGATAACACTCAGATCTGAACTGTCATTTTGATTCTAATCATAAGCAATGAATAGATCTAAGCAAAAACTATTTCTGAGCAAGATAGATAGATCTATAGGATTTCTGAATTAGACTCACAACAAAACAGATTGAAAACAGTGGTTCTGAGTATAGATCTGATCTAATCAATTAGATCTAGTCAACAACAATTTCCAGAAAGATCTACAACAAAATAGATCTTTCTGTGTTAGATCTAAAAAAGGACAGATTCTAAGATTAGAGACACATAGATCTACACAATCAAAATCTTCAGAATCAAATAACAACATACAGATCTAAATTACCTTGAAGTCTTACCTGTGCTCACTGAAGGGGTTCATGCTTCACACAATGGATGAAGTGCTTACCTTGAAGTCTTACCTATGATCACTAAAGGGGTTCATGCCTCACAATGTAAATGACGAAAAATTATGCTCAGAAAAGTTCAGGAATCATGGATTTACCTTAAGGGTTAGATCTCTTGCCAAGAGAATGGTGAGACTGACTTGCCACTCGGGAGAAGAAAACACCCTTAAACACAACACTGAAATTTCTGGAATCAAACCCTCACGCACTCAGAAATTTCCAGGAAGCAAAACCCTTATGCAAGAGAAGATAGCAAGGGGTATGGCTGTCTTAAAAAATCAGCTAGAGGGGCCGCGGCTCAGGGAGAGATCCAGATCTGCTCATGAGAGGGAGGACAACAACCTCTAGGAGAAGGTCTATGGACTGTAGAAGAGGGTGGCAACTTCAATCCTCAACACACAGGTCACAGCCACATAAAGCAGCCTTGCAACAACCCTTGACACATCCCCAAACAAGAAGCTTACAAGCTGCAAATGTTAATGTTTAAGCCATTATTATAGTTCTTGCATTTCATTAGATAACAATAACATAATACAAGATCACTGAGAAATACACAATCACAAGAGACAATATTTATCCTGGAAACCCTCTAGGGAAGAAACCGTACAAACCTCCTTATTATAGATAGCCAATGGCAATTTCAAGAGATTCTTAAACCAATAATGCAGAAGACCCTCCTATATGCCTACCTCTCCTTCTTCTATTAATTGTAATTCCAAAACTTCTGTCCCACAAATGAGCAAGTGAGTTGTGTGGTTCCAAGTGAGGCGCTTAGCTCCTTATTTAGCGCGAAGACTCGCACGTGTGAAGTGTCTCTCTTCACTGGCAAGGTTTTAATTCTCCAACCCGGTGGTTATAACCACCTTTAGTATGTTTTGGGGCCTCTTTGATATAATCAAATAATTTCTTCTTTTGCCTTTACAATTACAATATGACCAATCCGGAAAAGGGGAATTGGTCCTTATAAAGTATGTCGGCGATCAATTCACAATGGGGGTTGATCCAATGGATAATATATCAAATAATAATAAGAATACACTTTGCGCTTATTTATTTCAACACTCTTAAATGCTACGTGTCGCATCACTCAACAACAAAGCGTAGGCGGTCAATGCTCACCAAACACCACGCTATCCAAACTATCAAGTTTTCATCGACAACATCGCTATTCTCAAAGGAATGCCATCATCATCTTCATCAATATGTATTAGTATAAACCGATACATCATCATCAATACAACACAAGGCTGGCTCATCATAATACAAGATTGGCTTTAAGTCACAACTATCAAGATGGAAGCTCAGTACTTGTCTCATATCATCGTCTTGTTTTATGTCACAGCTATCAAGCCGGAAGTAAGATACTCGGCCCCGCTTTACGCCACAACCATCAGTTTGGAAGTAGGATACTAGACTGCTTTTACGTCACAGCTATCCGTACCGGAAGCTCGGGGCTAGTCTCATCATATCATCTTGCTTTTAGCCACAACCATCGTCAGCGCGGTACACATCCCGCTTTTACGCCACAACCATCGCCGGAAGCAAGGAACTAGAATTGTTTTACGTCGCAGCTATACAACCATAAGCATAGTACTAGTCACACATCATCTTGCTTTACGCCGCAACCATCGTGTTGGAAGTAAGGTACTGGCCCTACTTTAATACAACCATCGTAACGAAGTGTGGATAATTAGATTGGCTTTACGCCACAGCCTATCCGCTTGACGCATTTACTAGTCATATTCCGCTATCATCTTACTTTTACGCCACAACCATCGTCGGAAGCAAGAGATGTCTCATCACAACATCTACTCCCCTTTCGAGGAAGGTCCTTTCTAACTATACCAAGCTATCTTGAAAGTACTCAAACTTTATACAAAATAGTGGCTTACAACATCGCCAAGAACTCGTCTATCCGTATAATGTACTAGAGCTTTAAGGCTCCTCTTCGCACCATGTCACAGATGTAATGATTAACTCCATTCTATGTGCTTCGAATTGCCATGGAATACGTGATTTCCGCCATCTTTATGCGTACCGGGTTGTCAGATAGAATCAAGGTTGTTCTCATTCTAAGTCAAATAGGCCGGCCAACAACTTTCTCAAGTCATATAGCTTCGCAACGCGTAAATGTATGCAATGATGTATTCTTCTTCACGTTACCGAGCAATGCTAGATTGCTTCCTACTGCTTACCGATCATCACCGTTGATCCCAAATCGAAAACAACATCCCTAAGTGCTTTCCCGCCGTAAACACTTAACTGTGTACCCACTTAGTGGGAAATCATGATCTCCATCATAGTCGAGACCACAATCTATTGTGTCTCTCGGTAACTCTCATCACATGTTTTAGTGTTCAACTAGGTGAACATGTCCTGGTTCTACCAGAAACTCACCTGGGTGTTCAATGCAAAACAAATGTCCTGGTATGGTGTTCGTTAGGTACATCAATGCTCCAATAATCTATCTATACAATGTAGCATCAACCAACTCGAAGTATCTAATTCATCAAATATAGCTTCGCTTACATGGGTGTATCCATGGGCTTGCACTCCAACATTGAATCTCTTCGTGATTTCGAACGTATACTTCCTTGTTAAAGATCCTCTCAGACTTGTACCATACCTCAAGACCGCGAAATAATGCATTAGGCCAAGGTCTTCATTCAAATTCAGCGGCAAGTCTCTTCTACATTCGCTTGATGAGCTTTTCTTTCCGCTAAGAATAAGTCTTCACATATAGCAGTAAGATTACCGCCTCATCGCTCATCATCTTGAAGTAGAGGTTAGAGTCTCATTTACTCTTGGTAAAGCTCTACTCGCCAAGAAACTTTATATCCATATCAAGCTTCTAGGAGCTTGCTTCAACCGTATAAGGCTTCTTTCAATCGACACATCGAGACTTCTTGTTTTCAACCTCAAATCCTTGAGGTTTTCCCATATACACTTCCTCTTCTATGACACCATTTAATAAATTTGTTTTCACGTCCATTTGGTGCAGCTCCACTTCATCTTAGCCGCAAGAGCTATAATGGTCCTGACCGAAGTGTATCTCGCCACAGGAGCTAATGTCCTTCATATAGTCAATGCCTTCCTTCTCGAAAGCCACGAGCGACAAATCTTGTTTTGGGTACTTCTACTTCCATCATCAACAACATGTTCTTTTATTTTGAAAATCCATCCGGAGGATACCATCTTTACTCTTCTCGGTCTGAACTATTTCCCATACTTCGCTCTTCATTATGGATTGGTATTCCTCCTCATTAAGGGCATCTACCCATTCTTTTCCTTTGAATGGCTTATTCAAAGCAAGTAGGATTCTCTTCTAGGAGATCACATCAAAGCCGTATAACCGGAGAATGGCTTTGGTCTTTTCAATTGTCTCGTGGTTCCTTGTGTTCAATCAGACTTCTCTCCATCTTGAATAAGCTTCCTAGCCCAAGTCGGCTTTTATGGAGGGTCATCATCCGAGGAGGTTCTTGCACTTCTACTATATCATGGTCTCTAGAAATTTCTACCGTGGAACCAATGACTTCCCTCATTGGTTCTTCAACTCTAGGAACCTCCCTCATTGTAGTAATTAGGGATTACGTAGTTCCTCTTCATATACTTCTTCAAGTCGGCATCTCCTTGATTTCTTGAGCTGCCAGTATCTTCATCAAAGGTCACATCCTTGTTTATCTCAATGTGATGGTAACTGGGTATATAGATTCTCAAGGCCTTGAGACCCTACAAGATCCCACACAACATTCCCCTTCTTGAAGGGTCCTGCTTGTTTCTCTTTTCTTTCGGGATATGAATAAACACCGGACAACCAAATATTTTGAGATGGCTTATACTGCTTCTTTTCCGGGTGGAACATCTCTTCCTCGGTTCTTGAGCCCAAGTACCATGGGGCAATCGGTTCGCACATAAACAATTGCTATTGCTGCTTTTAGTCTATGCTAATATAAGAAGATGGCTTTGATCATGCATCATAGCCTTCACAACTTCCATTATGAAGTCTCGTTTCACGCTTAGCTACACCGCTTGTTGGGGATTATAGGGAGTAGTGAGATTCCTCTTGATCCCAACATCTTTGCGTAAGTTCACAAACTCTTTGAGGTGTATTCTCCTCCATTATCCTGGACCTCGAAAGTATCTTAATCTTCCTTTCAAAGGTTCTATCAAGGCTTAAATTCCTTTTGAACTTGTTGAACACTTCATCTTAGATTTCAAGAAATATATCCGTGTTTTATGAGAGTAATCATCGTTCAATGATACATAATATACATACCCACTGGATGGAGGATGATGTATGTGGCCCAATGCCATCACACGTTTGAATGGATGAGTTCTAATGCTCTTTCTGCTTTGTTGTCCCTTTTTTTTTGGAAAAGGGTTCTTGATGTTTCCTTGTGCACATCCATTGCATATGCCTTCATGGTCACCTTTTGAGTTCTGGTAAACCTACATGACCGCTTTGCATATGTATGGTAGTGTCTTGTAGTTGATGTGGGCTAAATCTTCTATGCCAAAGTTCATGACTTTTTCAATGGCATGGGTCATGGCGCTCTCTCGAAAGGACCTCTTTAGTTTATACAAGCCATTTTCTCTACCTTCCAATGATGATTGCTTCATTTAAGGTTTCTCCTTTAGTCCACATAAGAACTTCCATCTATAAAGGAAACTTCGAAGCCTTTATTTTCTAAAGTTTAAATGGAGAGTAGGTTCTTCTTCAAGCTCCTGCACATATAGTACGCCCTTCATTTTTAGTGAATTCCCTCAATTCAGCTTATGTGGTTTGATTCTCTCACTCTCTTGATGGGATATTGGCAATCATCTCCAAGTGTCACTTTCAGAGAAGAAGTTCTCTCAGATACAAGAGAGAATGTTTCTTTTGTCCCATCATGTGCTTGGATGCACCCACCATCAATGAGCCAAGTGTCCCTTCCAAAAGTTACGATCATGAGAGGGTTTCCAGATCAAGACATGGTCGCTGGATCCGGGCTCTCTTATCATTTTTTTGCGGGTGGCTCTTCATCTTGACTACATGGGCATGGAGCTCCTTATGTTTTCTCTGTATTCTTTCTCGCCTCTGGTTCTGACAAAACTGCGAATGTGTCCCATCTTGTCACAATGATAGCATTGTACCGATGAGTAGTCCCTTTCCTTTCGCTATCATTTCTTTTGGAATCTCCTTTATAGCGAGATTCTTTTATGATTGAATTTTGTTCGACCTGAGGCTTCATGCAGTCTCCTTTGAAGTAGGGTTTCTTCCTTCCTCCTTTCGTGTAAGTAGCTAGGGCTTGATATTCATCATCTCTTGCTAAAACGCCTGTGATTCGCTACTCTTTGTTTCTTCTTGGATGCATTCTTCCCATAGACTATCAAACTTCACTTTCTCCTGGCTCGCACACATATCAAGCTTGGATGACGCATCCCTGGGTCTTGTGAGACCATTTAGGTACATCATTATAAGTTCGTCTTCGTCATGGTATCTCCAATAGCTTCTAAATGTTATTTGAATTCTGAGATTCTGGAAAAATATTCTGAATCTTTTCTCCTTTCTCGTGATCCTTTTGTATTCTTCAACAGTTCTTAGATTCATCTTTGGATTTATGTTCTTTCCTTCATAGTCCTGTCAAGGCATTTTCAAACATTTCTTTCTGGAGTCTTCAGGGATGACACATATGAACTGGTCTTTGATTGAATCGGGTAATGATTTTTGGCCCTTATTGTGTCCTTTGATGCTTTGCCTTTCAGAGCATCTAATTTGGTTCCTCGGCACTTTGATGAATCTTGCTAGGTAATTATCTTTAAGAATGAGGCCAATCCCATACTTCAGTATCAAAAGTTTTCCACTCCTTCTAGCTTGTCAACAAGCTTAACGCTTGTAGACATCTTTTTACCTCGAGCTAGGAAATGAATCAAAAATGAAAAGTGCTCAAAATCGGGGTAACTGAATCCTTACCAGAGGTGCGCTTTGGTCGAAGCGGTATCCCCGGGTGTGTTTGATCCCCAGAAAATCTAACTCTTTGCTCCCTCCAAATTTGATTTTACTTGATTTCCTCGAATCGTGTTTCGGTTTTCTCGCACCGGGTACTGGTACTTTTGGTACTCCTTTTGGTACACCGGTTTCTCTGGTAATTTTGGTACCAGAACTAGGGTTTACCTCTCGAGATCCAAATGCACTGTATACCGAGAGTGCCAAAGTGATCCTTAGGGAGGGCACACTTTTCTAGATATTTCAATGCTAAAAAGCTTCACCATCAAAAGCCCTAAATTTCATGTGTAACGACAACAAAGGACGTTTTTCTTCTTGGGAAAGATGCTTCCTTCAGGTTGGCGCTCATACCATGTTAATGTTTAAGCCATTATTATAGTTCTTTGCATTTAATAGATAACAATAGCATAATACCAAGATCGAAATACACAATCACAGGAGACACAACATTTATCTCGGAAACCCTTTAGGGGAAGAAAACCCAAAGAAAACTCTTATTATAGATAGCCAATAATAATGCCAAGAGATCTCTTAAACTAATGTATGATCCTCCTTATATGCTAGCCACTCTCCTATTAATTGCAATTTTGAAAGTTGTCTCCCAAATGAGCAAGTGAGTTGTGTGTCAAAGTGAGCCGCTAGCCTCCTTATCTATACAAAACTGGCACGTGTGAAGTGTCTCTTCATTCCAAGTGTAATGAATTCTCCAATTGGGTGGTTATAACCACCTTTTATTATATTTCCTCGAGGCTCCTTTTGATATATTCCCCAAATAATTTCTTTGCCTTTTATTAATTACAATATGACCAACTGCAAAAGGGGATTTTAATATCCTTTAGTAGTTTACATGATCAATCCACAATGGGATTGATCCAATGAATAATATATCATATAATAATAAGAATACACTTTGCGCTTACATTATTTCAACACAATGACCAGAAGGCAGAAAACTGGAGGGCTAAACTGTCACAAGAAGACCTCAAGGTAAAGGAGGGTCGTAGCACACAAGAGGAGATCCGCTCATTTTAGGAAGATAACATAAGAGTGTATCTAAGGTAAGGGGGAAGGTCTCTATTTATACATTAGGCTAGGGTAGGCTAATAAAAATAATTAAAATAACATATTTAACTAATATAAATATTAATTAAACATGTTATAATTAAAACATTTTAATTAGTATTTTCACATTAACCCCTAAAGGTGTACTACAAACCCCAAATAAACACAAGCAAAGGTAAAGGGGTTTTAGGTGGGGTACCTTGGTGGCAATACTTGTCCATTCATTCTTAAGGTGACCTTTTTAACTTTATCATCAATTTATATGGGATACATCCTCATGTGGTCATGCCCACCTCCAAAGAGGGTCATACACCAACAAACACTTGATCAAGGATCAAGCTCTTAACATTTCCTGGGTCTTATCCACCAATAAGGTACAAGATCATGGATCAACCCATGCCCCAGCATGGGTACCCTGGACCATGTCCTTTGTGGGCCCCAGCAATATCTAGGGACTTTAATCGCTTGGTCCCAGACCAAGAACCCCGGGCATATACTGGGGGCCCTCTCTGGTCTTTACCGCTGGTCTGCATCAAGAACCCCACCATGTACTGGGGCCCCTCTCAAGGGTCTTTACCGGCTTGTCCTGCACTGTAAGAACCCCAGCCATATACTAGGGGCCCTTTCAAGGGTCTTTTCCATGGCTTTAATCAATCGCTTGGTCCTGCACTGGCCAACCCCAAGATTGCATTGGGGGCCCTAGATCTTTGTTAGGGTCTTTTCCATCCTCCTGAGAATGGCTCTTGCAAATGCTTTAAATTCAACAAAGGTGCCAAGATCAAATCTCGTGTATAGAATTAGTGCCTTTTCAAAAGAACCGGGTTTACATTAACTTGTTAATCTAGTGACCCGGCGCCACTAGATTAAAGTCAACTCCACTCCATCTGTAAATCGACAATACAACATCAATTTTTGCTTTAATGTTGTTTGATGAGGAATTTGAGATAGTTCATGTTTTGTGTATTTCAACTGCGATCTGGCCTTTCAAATAATAATTTTTTTACATGTATTTTCATTTTTTTGGCTAAGGAATATCTCTTTGCTAAATCCCCCCTAATATCTCGATGGTGGCGTAGTTCAACCACCACAATAGCTCGGTAATCTCAGGGAGCCAATCGATTTGAAAACCATGACCCATGGCCTCCCTCTCAACGTGCCTTGGGCAGATGGTTCAACTGAATGAGCTAATCCTCGGGGCTAAGATATTTTCATTTTTACACACTGCATGGTTTGTTTGTTCTGAATTCCATTGGCATACTACACTTTTTGTCGAAAAGTTATTACACAGAACATATATGACGTGGGGCTGGGAAAATGGTAGTTGGTGTTAGTGTAGATAATCACCAGAACATTAAGCCATATATAATGGGAAATGAAGAAAGCAGAAGTTAGTAAGGACATGCACAAAGGTACTCAATGGAATGAAATAATTGTATCTGAAGCATAAAAAGGAACCGTATTCCAAAGAGGGAGTCATTGTTACAGTAGTGAAAAATAAGGATAATTGTATAGAAAAGGGCTTGAAAATGATATAGAATTGATAGAAGAAAAATGTGAAAGTCATGTAGTCAAAGTGGATGATATTGATAATGGAATTTCAGTAAAAAAGGATATTCTAGAGCCTCTAGTGGAAAAAACACCTCCCAGTTCTTCTGCAGTTACTCCAAAGCTGTAGAAAAATAGGATGTCTTCGTAATC
Organism: Picea sitchensis; assembly: GCA_010110895.2. Lineage (NCBI taxonomy): Eukaryota > Viridiplantae > Streptophyta > Pinopsida > Pinales > Pinaceae > Picea > Picea sitchensis. The sequence goes on from SNQJ01S0089589.1 coordinate 34,344, forward strand.
GAGGAATACCGCTCTTCAGGCCAAGGGTTAAGAAAAACGGGTAAGCAATCTGCATTGTACAGAAGAAAGCCAAGCTAGATCCCCAAGGAAAAGTATGAGTAAAGATCCTATGAAATTGAATGTGAATAGTTCATAAAGGATGATATTTTCCAATTGAAAAAAAATCTTGGTGGTAAAAATGATGGCATATTGTAAAAAGAATGGCATAGGCAATCAATGTTGTTGGCGACGGAAGTCACTCCCCGATTGGCGGCAGGAGCACAGCCCGACGCCCATTAGTTTATGTCAATGATTTGTGTGTGCGCGGATCGAATGGAAGTAAACTCGGACGACATTGTTTCAAATTCAACTATAGCTGCATGCATGGGCAAGGAGGTCTTGTATATACCCGCATGCTGAGTTGTAAGCGGAGTAGGGGGTAAGACTTGTATCAGAGAGATGCCAAGGTCTTTTTTCAACATCAGGTTTCTAGCAGATCGTAGGAGAATGCATTTAAACGCTGGTGATCTTCTTACACATTCAAACGCAGAAAACCAGAGAATGCAACAATAGTGCCAAATAAATAAATCCTTCTTTATCATAACACAACCGCACAATTCAAGGTGGAATCACCAATCATGAACTCCCTCAAGATGAGATGAAAACTAGATGGAATAAGGAACCGCCTTTCATTAAACAAGAAATCTTACATGTGATGCATAACCAGAGAACTAGAGTGTCTTGTTAAAACATTATACTGAGCTTCGTTCTACCATCGATAGCTTGAAAATTATCAAAACTAAGTATATATACCTCAAACATTTGCCCAACAGAGCTCACCTGGACTTTCGCGACGAGGAGTCTCTTCAATCAAATCTGGCCTACACCCCGGCTATAGGCCACTTCCATTCATTCGGTCAAGCCAGTAGCCGAGCCCTAATGATGAACAGCTAGGCTTCCCCTAGCGAAGTCGAGGACTCGGGCGTATTACTTCCATGAAAAGAACCGCATTTAATACCATCTTTAAGTGTGTTTGGCCTGACACCCATACTTCTGCAATTAATGAGTGAGGTAGGGTTTCAACCACCCTCTTTCTTCTTCATTCACCCCCAGCAGGTATCGAGATCTAGATTACGTCGAACCGGCATATGGAGAACACAATGCCCCCTTTTGAAACCCAACTCGACGCTTTGGCCCCTTTTGCACGACTCATTTCTTTCCCAAGTGACCACGGGTCAGTGACCCTAATGCTTCATCTTCCGTGAGTGCTTTCTGCCAAGTTATGAGAGAGCCGTTTCACGCTTTGAAATCGCTATGGCGAAATGTTGGGATCTAATTTCCATCAGACACCACGGTTCATCCGTGATGAACGCACTAAGATCACTCTGCTTTGGGGCCCGGCCTCGGCCGAATGATAAACATTAGCCTCCTTTAGCCTACTCTTTAGGATCTCGTGCCCAAAACCATGAGCCTAATTCTCAAGCGCTGCATGCCGGATTCGAGGTTTCGGAGGTGCAAAGACGCAGGTGCGCTTACCTTGAACTTCCTCGGCGCCGACGTTGACACCTGGATAAAGGCCGCTACGCCTCTTCTCGTGATGAACGACCTGCATAGCATTCGCATTATGTATGGACCCCTTTCACAGGCTCGCTTGATGTGCCATGGTGCTAGGTTCGTGGGCTTGGCTCCAAAGGTGTTTTTCGGTGTTTCGTCGATCGGCGATTTCAGCCGTAAAGAATGGGAGGCTCCTTTCGCCTTCAAACACCGCATCCCTCGACACGCCTAATCGGACCGCCACTTGTCTCAACCGGATCGAATCCACCTTGGATTTGCCTTTGAACTATTAAGGCATCCTCGCATAAATCCCTCGCAACTTGGTGCTCAACTTATTGACGCCGACCGGGCTTTGTGGTAGGTGGTCCCCGGCCGCTAACTTCAAAACTTCACTCGGCCATTGACTTGTGATCGGAAAATAGATTCTCCCGCGTTGTGTTGGGGCGCTTCCCGTGTAACATGCAGACCTGGTATTTTTGAGCCCAAGACAAATAATGTCGCTAACAAATGTGACCAAGGAGATTGAATGAATTTTTATTTGTGAGGAAGGGGAAGACACATTAAATTATTAGAGGGAAATTATGTTGGGAGGAATTTGTTAATGAGGTTTGTTAAGACAATTTATAGCATAATAACATGACAAGAAATAAAAGAGGAAGATTGTATATATTTGTCAAGGATATTGGAAATTCTTTGAACCCTTGAATCAATTTCAATGGTTTCAATCATTATCCTAATCAAAACTATGCAAATATTATTTTAGAAAAAAAAAAGCAGCGGATAAGTGTTCAAAAGAATAGGGAATTGGCAGATATACTTTATGTTCCCCATAAATGTATGGGATTCAAAGCATTGAAGTTTAATGGTCACAATTGAGGGGCGAGCCATAACCAAAGCCTAGAGGTAAATAGAGGCTAAAAAAAATTGTTTCTCGAAGAAGAAATACTATCTAGTGAATGATTGGAGTATTGATGCAACTCCGGTGAAAAAGCAAAGTATTTTTGGTAATTGGAAATCCTAAAGGTTTTGAGCTTAGTGAAAGTGATCATTTTATGTTGGTTACAACTTCGAGTGGGTATAACATGATGGTCGATACTATTGTGGCAAAGATGTGAGCAAGCAGGCATTGGTAGGTCTCAAATATGTGGAGAAGGAGGTTGGTGAATACTTACCATGGTTGTTTCTCAATGGATCTTAAATTGGATATGCTAAACATACAATCTCAAGGAAATATGGAGACAATGATCTATGAGTAAAACAACGGTTGCAGTTCAATACCACTTTTATGACTTGGGGCCAAGCATATAATAATAGTGGATGATCAACGAAATATTTGTTTTAAAGCATACCCAATGAGAAGTGGAGGATACTTAGTAGAATATATTATTTGCAAGACAGATAAAGTGGCTATGCATAATGTTTTTAAACTTTTAGCGTCTTTGTCTTCAAGCTTCCTTTTGAAGGAGCTTGGTGTATTTGTAATGCGACCCCAACTGTATGTCAAGCCAATTCTTTGTCCAAGCCCAACATGCTACATGTTTCTTCTATCAACAAGAGCCGAGCCATCTACTATTAATAATGACATAGATTTTAGGCTCATATTAGATCCTTATTAAATTTCACTATAAAGTGCTTGAACATAGGGAAGCTGTTAAATTTATGAGCAGCTGCAAGAGCCATTCTAATGGAGGATGGCTGAGACCTTAGCTGAGATCTAGGGCCCCCATTTCACTCCTGGGGTACTTGGTCCGGGACCAAACAATCAAAGCCATGGAAAAAAGACCCTAGTTAAGGCCCCCAAGATAATGATCGGGTTCTTGGTCTAGGACCAAGCGCTAAAGCCCCTAGATAAGCCTAGGGCCCCTCGACATGGTTCAGGTACTCCATGCCCTGGGCATGGGTTGATCCTTGGTCTTGGACCTTGGTGTGAAACTCTAAAGTTTCGGGGTCTAATGGATCCTTGATCAAGTATTTTGTTGGTGTATGACCTTCCTTGAAGGAAGAAATAACCACATGACAGATGTATCCCATATGCAATGAAGATAAAGTAATAAGATCACCATGAAAATGAATGAACGAGGATTGCCACCTTGTAAACACTCCTTAATCCTCTCTTACCCTTGTTTGTGGGATTTGGGGTTTTATGTTGTTTTGTCTATATTAAATAAATTTAAATTAAAATAAAGATTACATCAGTTTAAATTATTTAATTTAAACATGATATTTTTAATAACAATTATTTTAATTAACTGTTTTATACCCCAGCCTAAACTATAAATTAAACCCCCTACCCCTCTCAACCTACACTATTATGTTATGTTCTTGTGCTCCTAAAGTGTGCGGATCCTCTCCTCTGCGGCCCTCTTGCTATCTACTGTTGGTGAGTTTGATTGCTGCGGTTTCCCTTTTGGATAGTGATGTGGTGCGGCCTCTCTTCTTCTGTTGTGTGGCTGGTAGGTGCGGCCTCTCTTCTGTTGTGTGTGGCTGGTAGGTGCGGCCCTTTTCCTCTGCTGTTGTGTGGCTGGTAGGTGCGGCCCCTCCCCTATTTGTTGTGTGAGGTGACTGTGGTGCGGCCCTCCTTTTTAATGCTGTGGTGTAACTGTGGGTGCCGCCTCTTCTGCTGTGGGTGTTTGCTTTTCTGTTCAGGACCGTGTCCTCCTTCTTTGGCCTTTGGCCTTCCTTAGTAAGGGTTTTGTCCAAAACAGTTGTGTGTGAGGGTTTGCATAATTTACCCACTGTTTGTGTGAGGGTTTAACTGTGGAAGCCTCAGTGGCCCTATCTCCTTTGTGGCAAGAAAGTTCTTCATCTTTGGCAGAGATCCAACCTATATGGTGGATCTATGAGCTGGACTTTGTCTGAGCATACTACAAATGGTTCTGCATCCTTTATGGTGGCTGTGATTTCTTCAGAGGTAAGGCTTCAGGACTAGGTAAGCTATCTACTTATCACTTTCAGATCTGAACATTGTTTTGACTTCTGTACTGTTTGATCTATCTAGATTTATGTAACAGCATTGACAGCTATTAGATCTGAACTGTATATTGAGTTTACCTTTTGTTTCTATAGTTTGATTTACTGTTTATGAACAGATTGTTTTGAGTTTAGATCTATAGATCTATATAAAGTTTGAGTCCAACATTATAGATCTGAACTACTGTCTTATTCTTTAACTATACTACTAAATCTCTTATATCTGTACACTGTCTAAGTAGTGGAGTTTTTATTTCTGAATATTAGATCTAGTTATTAATAATTATACTCACCGAAAATTAAGACACTACTGTTATGCTTTACTGCCCTAATTCTAACAGAAGCGGACCATAACAACATGTCTATTTCAAATGACTAGTCATGAGTTGTGCCTAATGTGATTGTAAAATGCTCAACACTTGTTTGCTTGAATGTCCTTAAAGCACTACTTATATTTTTAGTTTCAATGATTTTTTTAAGTTTACTAAAATGCATCCTTTCCAGAGTTGTATAGTGGATTGTAGAAATTCACTCCAATTGCTTTCTTTTCTTGCTAGAAACCCTTTTTGTCCTTGCACTAGGTGAGAATTATTAATCAGGTCTTAGTTGTACTGCCAACTTGTATTTTGAATATTAGGCCCTTTTTCTTCCCTAATGTTTCCTCTACCCCGACTACCTTGACCTGGGGCCCTATGGTGTCCTCCTTTATTGCCCGTCTCCCCAATTCCGTCCTCACTTGCAATTCCAAGGTCCTCGTCCACAACCCTTGTGACCACTTCATTATGTTTTGCACATCCCACCTACTTGACATCTCTTGGAACTCCCTGTCATCCCTTTCACCCTCTAGCTCACCCGTGCACTCCTCCCCTTCTTCCCCCATCACCTTGGCCCTCTCTTAGAGCTCCTTGACTTCCCCATCCCCCTCTCTGTGGCCCTTGACCTTCTCCGCAAACCTCTCATCCTCACCCCTTTCCTCCTCAACCTTCATTGGGATCCTTGTGACCCTCCCATCCTCCTTGTTTGCCCCCTGCCTGTCTTAGACTTCTCTTCTTAGACCCAAAACGCTCACAACCTCATCTGAAGCTCTTTCTTTCCCAACAACCTCACAATCTTTTGCAGGCGGGTTTGGTGGGCTTGTCTTCTCCCCAACAATGACATATCTCAAATTTTTTGGGTATTGTAGTGTTGACAACAACAAATTGGATAATTATAATCCCATAACCACCACAGTGGTAGACAATCCAACATATTCTCCCATTAGGCAACTTAGGTGAAAGCCATTTTGGTGAAATTGGAAAGAGTGCAGGTTGAAAACAATAGGTTACAATCTATGCTCACTGATCTCATAAACATGGTGGTGGAAGTGGAATTCGATAATCTCAACTTGAAACATTGGGTGATCAAAAGAAAAAACCAATAAAATCTACATCTACAAATCTTGCTTGGGGATTTCTTCACACTGCAATTTGAAATTTTAGACCTTAAAAACTTACACTAGGAGATGAGGTCCCAACATATATTGTTCAAACAAGAGACAAAAATTCTGTAGCAGAGTCTAGAGTCTAAACTCTTGGCTATAGGTTGTTCAGAAGATAGATAGGAACCCCCCCCCACTCGCTTAAGTTGAAGGGGTCCAATCTATAAAAATGGAGGAATGCTTAAGGTGATCCAGGGAGCTCAACCTTGGTGTGCGTGAACTCCCCCCCCCCTATACTTCTTCGGACCTTGTGCAGATGGGAACTTATTTCCTTCAGGACACACTTGTTCTGGATGTTATTAGCCTCGAGCAAGCTTGGGTTTGTGCCAACTTGACTCTTTTCCTCCACTTTAGGACTCCATGGAACTGTCTTAGAGCCCTCTGGGCCAAGAGACGACTTTCCTTGCTCTCACACGAGTTCTTTTCAGATGTCAACCTCATGAGATCCCAATTGGTTGAGCTCAAGCAATCTAAAGAACATGTTATGACAACTAGGAAAGAAGGCAAGTGGGTAGCAATTTGGGACCTCATAGCAATAATTCCATTAGCTTGTCTCGTTATCGACCCTTCCTATGACGGGCTCGCTGGGGTGGGGGTGTGTCGTCTACCATTTCCATTGCTTGCTGGAACTCTAATGGTGCATTTTGCTCTTCTTCAAGTATGCTTTATGATGTGCTTGGGACTCAAGACCTTCTTGTTCTTGTTGAGACCCATGCAAGCCTTGAGCAGACACCACATATGATACACAACTACCATTGATCTTTGGCCCATATATAAGAGACTTACCATTCTAATAGTGTGAGAGGTTCTTAAGGGGTAGAATGCCTTATTTGTGACTTCCTAAGTTCCTTCAAGATAGAGTTTCTATGATTGCCTCTAATGGGATTTTAGGTTCTTGTGGGTCCAAGTTTGAGGGACTGCTCCCTACCTTGAGATTTATTACATCATAGTTTGATACTTTCCCTCATCTTGTTCACACTTCGCAGTTCACAGTGAGTTAGATGGGGATCCTTTCCTCTACTTCTTTGCAAATATTTCTCATTACTCCACTCTTGGCGATTTTGTTCTTTTGGGAGGCTTCAATGCTCATACTAGGACATTCGAGTTTTGCTTCATGGCAGATTTGAGAATGCCCTTTACATTTAGAAGATTGACCCTGTAATTGTGGGCCTCCATAGGGCTTTAGATGATGGTTTTGGTTACAACCTATGGGAGGCACCTTCTACAGCTTGCTGAATCTAATGTTTTATTGCTCCTGAATGATCTTGCATGCTATCCTGACTTGGGAGGTTTCACATGCTTCCCTTACAGTGGCAAGTCCAATATGGTCGATTATGTCTTGGCCAACCAAGAGTTACTCCCTCACATCCTACACTTTTTAGTGACCCCACTCCCCTTGCAGACCATGCCTTTCTATCCTTCTCCATCTTTTCCTCCCCCACTTACCCTACCCTGCCCCCTCCTAGTGTCTTGCACAATACTATCTTCTTTGATAGGAAGTATACCGACTTATACACCGCCCGCCTTTGTCAATGGATTCCTCCCCTTCCCCATTTCTCTTCGTCCCAAAGGATACAAGGAAGCAATCTCCATCAAGTAACAAGGAGCTAGGTGAGGGTACCTCTATCGACTTGAGATTGAAGTCTATTAAGATAAGAAGCGAGCTTGAAGATGTTGTCAAGGTGGAGGGATGGGCTCCATTAGCTTAGATGATGTTGTGCGGAACAATTCGTTTGTAATGGATCGTAATGGTCTTTCCCCTTTCCACATGATCCTTATCAACAATCCAAAGGTTAGGTGCCCAATTCTCTAAGCCATAAAGAATAACGGGCATTTAATACTATCAAAAAGTTGCTTCTTCGAAGGAGTGTCTTGAAAATGGACCTGGAGGCATTGGAGTTCGAGCATAGATAGGAGGTATACATATCCCTTGTAAAGTTGTGAGTAGGACTCAGGTATCAAGCTACATTTGGAGTAGTAAATTGTATTTCCAAATAAATGTAGTCATAATGATATTGGATAAAGCATCCCTAGAGATGTTGAAGAACATAACCTTGGTCTTACCAAGCTTAACCACAAGCTAGCAGTGATTAAAAAAACATGCTAGAGCATCCCATTGTCTCTTTAAAGCATCAAGAGAGGAGGCAAAAGCAACCACATCATTTGCATAGAAAAGTGATGAAATTAAAACATGATGGAAACAACATCCATCACGAACATCTGTATTCTCCTCGAGGAACTCGTCAATATAAATCCGAAATAATGTTGGAAGGAATGGATACCCTTGTTTGACTCCAATAATGCTTTTGAGATAATCCAAAGGACCATGTGATGTCTTGAAATGATTGATCACTATTTTGTAAAGTCTGATGATTGCAGTAATGAGTGGCATTGGTATATCAGTAGGAGGGGATGCCCTTGTTTGACTCCAATAATGCTTTTGAGATTTTCCAAAGGACCATGTGACGTTTTGAAATGATTGATCGCTATTTTGTAAAGTCTCATGATTGCAGTAATGAGTGACATAGATATACCAGTAGACTCTCAAACAAGAGGTGTCTAGCTACAGAATCAAAAGCCTCCCAAAGTCTGTAAAACAACAATAGACCTTAGAATACCACTGTTAAGTCTCCTCGATGATGGCTCAAAGAGTAAAGATGTGATAAAAAATTTGATTACCCCCCAAAGCTTACTTATCCTTTGGCTCTAAAGTTACCTTATCCCAACTGTTCTGCGAAAAACACGTTGAGAATAGTAGCATAAAGTTTGGCAAAAGTATGCCCAATCATAAGTGTCATAATTATTTTGATCAGAGAAGTCCTTGAACTTATAAATAGGATGAATGATATGCTGGGTGGAAGACGTAGGAAAGCTGGAACACACTACCTCATCAAAGAGATACAATAGGACAAGCACGGGAGTCAACATCATGCTTGAGGAGCTCGACTTGAAGTCTGCTCCAATCAATTACTTTGCTAGTACTCAATTTCCAGATGGTCCTCAGAAAAATGACAGGAAGTGAGGGAAGATGAAGTAATCACTTGTGATTGATTAGGAATATCTTCGAGCAAGATGGTGTGTGAAATCCAAGGTTGAGGACCAATATCAAGAAGGGTTAGGGGGGTGGAGTAGTTAGTAATATGACTTTGGTCACAAGCTGAGTAGTGTGGCCAAAGGAGCAATACCTGTCTGGTCTACTATTGTCTGCCCATATATTGGTTACATCCACAGAATGATGGAGCCAATTGAACTCCTAACTGGACTGGCTCCTGAAGGTTATCCCCTCTCTAAGAAACAACTATCGAGTAGCTTTGATCAGGGTATTAAAGGAAGGCAGACAGTGGCCCCTCCCTTGAATCTCTGAAAAGGCAATAGCACCTCTTTCTAATCTAACAATAGATTAAGCATCTGATAATGAATAGCTCCTAGCTTTTCTGCCTTCTAAAGGAATAATGTTTGCAGATCTTATCCCCCCAATTTGAAATGATGATATATCTCTGTTTGCAGCTGGTGTGGATCTACTCTTGAATTGGCGGAGAGGAAACCTCAGGAAGTGCGATTAATGATGTTTCAGAGAATTAATGTGGAAGGTTGAGCCGTCCAAAATCTGTAGAAAGTGCTTTGAGTGGAATGCAAACTTGGGATTGAGAGGCCTGGAAGGGGAGAGCTAGGTTATCTGGTCAAATGCCTGCAGATATCTTCCTTGATCACCATATTAATCCCTCCTGTAGGAGGGGGGTCAGGAGGAGGACCTAAGGAAATCTTATTGGGTCTTAGAGGAGCAAAGAGCCAAGAAAGGATACCATTCTTGCCTCGAAGCAGTAGCAGTTGTGTATGTAGTTAAAGAAAATAAACCTGGAGATGCTGTCAGTGTGAAGAGGTGAGCATCATAGTCAACTTGGATGATACCCTGGGGGACAGTTCACTTGCATATATGATGGGTTGAAACATGATAGTTTGTACTCTCCAAATGGCCTCACTCTGTGTCCAAAATAAGGTCCAAAATTCTGACTGTAAAGAACTGTGGGTTTTATCATGGCATCAAACAACTTCATTTTTGATAAAATATCCTGATAATAGAGTTGAAAGTGCTGTCTCTCGAGCATCACCAGAGAAACATATCCCTTGCATAGGTGTGGCTGAGAAGCAGGTCTGAGGCTAAAAGAGGGGCCAGTAAATTGTACTCCTAAGTAGATGTATAAAGTGGCGATGTGCATCAACTTCCCTCAAAAGGAAAAGTGAATTCTAGAAAGAGTGCCGTCAGCAGTAACAAAGGCTGTAGCCTTAGCTTTACTAAGGTTAACAACCAGCTGTCTAAGGTCACAGAGTTGAGTTATCTTGGTAATCAGTCCTGAGAGGAGCCCAGGAGAACCATATCATTTGCAACAAGCAGTGAGGTGAAGACAAAGTGAAGGATGTAGGCAGTATTTACCTATGTGATATTATCATTAGGAAACTGCTCAAGCTTATCAATATAAAGCCCAAATGAAGGAGCAAAGTTATGGTCCACTGGCTGTTGATCTTTCCTAAAACCAGCCGGGCCCCAGTCAGAAAGGTTCATGAAAATGGCCATAGCAAAGTTTGCCAAAATTGTGGCCAATCATGACAGTCCTGTAGGTTTTTGGATCAGAAATGTTGCCTGACATGTGAATACGATAATTCATACTTTGGGTACTGGAGGAATGGTATATTCAATATACTAGTCCTCTTAGTGCTATTATGGTAGCTTGTCAGATGCAAAAGCAACTAGAGAATGCTCAGTTTTATTGAAAATGGGAGATAAAATTAAAAAAATTCAATGTTTGCTACTGTGGGTCATTATAGAACAATAAACCAGCATCTTCATTTCTTCAATATAGTGCCGGTAAAAGTTTCAACCTGCCTTCTGCAGTGAGTACTGCAGCTTCTTTTGATAATTCTTGTTATTTGCAAAGAGTATATTTCACATGCACTTGGGAGAGTAATTTTAATTCCTGCATGGAGGCCTTGAGTGATCCAAAGGAACCTGTGATTTCTGAAAGTATTGAGCCCTTCTGTTTAAACTTTAAAATAACACACACAAATCTGCCAACGACAGCCTAGTTTCTTTGAGAGGATCTAGTATTTTAATGATGTACTCTTTATGTCAGCTGAGAGATACAATCATGACCAAGGATTGTTCCCCATGCCGTAATAAATAAGGATCCATTTCATTTATCAGCTACACTTGCCATGTTGCGTGGATTCAGTTTCTAACTGCTTTATGCACAGTCCTCAATTGTTTCAGTTATTTTAGTCTCAAATATACCAATGTCATTTTCCAACATATATTATCGTCATTTACTCATGCAACTTGCCGTGCATAGGATTTCCATGTTTCATTTTCTCAGTTGTAACTATAGAGGCAACCATGGCCCCTTATTTCCAAGTGTATCTGGCCATAAATTTTTGCCCCATTGTTTACAAAAGGGGCAGGTAGGTGTCATTTATTTGACTTTCTCTATCATCACTACTCACAAGTTAATCAATTCAATAATATCCAGCATCCCAGAGATTTAATGTCTTAGCTTCCTACCATGCAGCTTCTCATGGTTTGCTTTTAGAGCCAAACTTTTTGCAAATATTTGTCTTTTGGTGATTATCATCAGACCTCCTTCAGAGATTCTGCTGTGCTATTTTGGTTTTGAGTTTGTATTCTTGAATTTGAAGTGTGCTTTAAATTTTCTTTAACTGTTCCTTCACATGAATTTTATTCACTTTCTGATTGTCTGTCCAAACATAGAAGAACTCTAGATAAAACTTTGTTGATGTATGCTGTATTGGGTGCCACTTTCGAACTTGTAATCCAAGGGACTTAATGTGATACTGATAACCCATTGTACCCAGGAACATCGATCTGTGCTTCTGTCACCAATGAATGCTTCACCTTACTGTTATTCTTTTTGGCACTATGAACAAATTTTTTTTCAGATGCTTACTTTGAGATCACTTATGCCTGGCACGTGATACTGATTTGTGTGTCCATTTTTGTCTGGTCCAGGATTATTTGGCGAACGCATCAACTATTGACATTGGATATACTGTACTTTTAGAACATGCGCTTGCGGAGAGGGACCGGAGGTATGCTTTGTTTATCTAATTCTTGTTTTATTTGATTCATGTTCTGTTAGTACACTTTTTCACCCTCCAATTGAGCTGATAAATCATAAATCTCATATTTCAGCGATGAAAAATGGCTAATTAAAGGAGTAAAGCCCCAAATTGTCATGGGCTAGACCCCTCTCTGTTTGGGCTGGTGCTTGCCAGCCTTTGGGGCGAATCCCTAGGGTGATTTGCTGCTGTCCTAAACTTTGATTTTCTGCCAAATAAGACGTGGGGAAAATAGATAGTTTTAGCTTGGAGGGATCCCGCAGGGTTAGCACAAGAGAAATAGAAGAAGAATAGAAGATAAACTATTCAAAAGATAGCTAAATCACAATGAATAGTAATGAACCACTTAATCAATTTGCAAGAATTAAATAAAACACCAACAAAAAGGAAGGTTCGGAAAGAAACACAAAATTTCTTTATTATTGACTTGTCAAAGGGTTGATTGTGCTACATGTTAGTTTTAGCTCATGAGGTGTCTCAGCATAGGCCCATGTGTCCTGGGCATGCTGATGGGCACCTAAAATTGACCCAGATCAGCCTTTTTTATTTTCAGCTTAAGTTGGACTTAGGCTTGCAGCAGAAAATTCACTTTTGAGTGGAAAGTGGGGCCCAAGGACAGAGGGCGCACCTCTGAAGGTGGCTGCTAGTGGAGTGTACGTCCCTGTCCAAGGGGGGTGCACCTCCTAGTGGAGAATGGGGTCCAGCAGCCCCAACTCTCAGCCATTGAGGCCTAGCCTTGGGACACTTGTCAAAGAGGATAGGAAGCTGCTAGGGAGATAAAAGGAGGTTGAGGATGAGAGGACATGACACACATTTCTCATTTGTGAGGTTGAGCAAGCGAGAGGAAGAGGGAGCTTGGGCTAGTTTTGGGTTGAGGAAGAGAGGGGCAACTTGGGAGAAGTTGCACAGCAGGGTAAGTGCGATTTCTGGAGCTTGAGGCAGCAAGGAGGAGGCCATACCAGGCTATCAGCTTCAGGCCATACCAGAGCCAAATCGTACAACGATAAAGGAGGGCTAGTTAGGGCCATACGTCCTTAACCAGAACAACGAGAACTTGGTTGTACCTTCTAGCAGCAGTTTAGGCCAGTTTCAGGCCATACAAACAGCAAGGAACATGCAGAGTTTGAGGCTGTACCGAGGCCGCTGTGTTGGCTGAGTTTGCTGGGTCAAACAACCAAGAAAAACAGGCTGTACAGCCAAGGAAAAATTCTGTAAATTGCTGTAAGCAAATTCTGAGTTTAACTGCTGTAATTTATTCCTCTAAAAGCCCATAATAAAGCCCCCTCCTTTGCTGTTTTTTCCCCACACTGATGTTCCAGGGTACTTCTGGTGTCTGTGATTTTTATGCTTGGTTTACTGTATGTTTCTGCTGCAAATTTTCTGTTTTATATTTCAGCTGTAGATTTCTGCATAAATTTAGATTTTATATAAGCAGTGATAATTTCTGGTTTAGTTAATTTATTGGCAGCGATCTCAGTGACTGAGATATAGGGGTAATTTCAACACTACAATCAACAAGTCCGCAACCGGTACATTGATCACCTTGCTCAAAGATAGAGTAGCTAGACTAAAGAATGAGAGTGAAGAGAGAAAGAAACGCGAGATAGAAAGAGTATGTGCTTCTGCCACAAAAATCCCACCGTAATAATGAATAAACCTCTCCATTATATAGAGTAAGGCACACTTCCCAAGAGGAGAAGATGAGGACGTGTGAATGGGTAATTTAGGAATTGATGTGCATGAGGGAATATGTGTGAGTGAGTAATTTAGGAATTAATGTACATGAGGGAATAAGTGTAAGTGAGTAATTTATGAATTAATGCATATGAGGAAATAAGTGAGTGAGTAATGCACATGGATGAGTTTTGAGTGAGAGTGTATGCGCATGTTGAGTTAAAGGATCACACGTGTGAAAATGTGAGGGATAGTTAAGTGAAGGAATGGCGCATGTGTGAGGATAAGAGGGAGTTAATGCATGGAAATTGAGATAATGGTGAGTGAAGTGAGGGATAAAGTGAGTTCAGTGAGGGAAAAGATAAGTTAAGTGAAGGTAAGAGTGAGTTGAGTGTTTAGTTAACTAAAACACGTCAACATATGCCAATTATGCATGCTCTAGCCAAGGAAGAGGAATTCGCCCTATTTTTTAGGGATTTCCCTATTTTTTAGGAATTAGTGTTTAAAAGCAAATTAGGGTGAATTTTGAGAATGATGCATGGAAAGTGAAAATGTGGCAAATAAGGAAAAGTTAGTGGGAAAAGTAAGCCTTGATTGGCCAAATTTTCTCCAAGGAAGTGCCACCTCATCCTTTGCACCACCTCTTTCACTTTATCTAATTTTTTGTTGAATTTATTGCTTTTGCCTCACAGAAATGCGCCCCTTTAATTAATGCCATGTAGATGCCACATCACACTGAAACTCTACCACATGTTGGAATCTGAGCCTGCCACTTGTCACTTAGGGAGATAGTCACCCTTGCTATTTATAGAAATTGCTAAAAATAGGGTTCAACTACTGAATTTTAGGAAATTGTCAAAAATGCTTAGGATGACTAGGAGTACACTGCCACATGTCAACTGTCTAAAAATAGACACTGCTAAAAATAGAATCTGCTCGCATGTCAATGATATCATACTCATCGGATTTGATTTTCCGCAAGGATTCCGAATCCACAATCAAAATTGACATGCAAACCCTAGTGTTCAACTTGCAAAAAATAGAAATCTGTGACAAATCATCTCGGAAGAAGTCCAAAAGACTCAGAATGTCTTACGGATCCATATTGCGTGCTTAGAATCTGAATCTGGGGCCTAGAGCTCAAACTACTAAAAGCAGAAAGTTCTTGCATGTCGCCCGGAAAAGTACCATCAGGCCTAGAATCATGCAAGGACCATCCCTGTATGCTGAAAACTACTCCAAATGGTCAAATGACCCACTCAAACCATGTCACCTAAAAAGTAGGGACACCTGCTGTATGTAAACATCTCTCTCAAATGCATGAGAAACCAAGCTAGCTCTAACTTTGAAACAAAAACAACCATGTACCGATCATATACCTGTCTTTGATGGGAACCAACCTTTGATAACCACAAATGCTAAACTCCGGGAGAATCTCAGAATGCCAGCCAAACTAGTGCATGTTGGCTCTTAACCCTCAAGATTTTCCAGGGTGAAAATCTAGAGGTTAACATGTCCATGCCACAAAAATAAACTATGTGGTATTTTGAATGAATGGTTGTTTTAGTGTTTGCATTGAGAGATGTGAGATGCTCTACAGCTTGCTCGTGGGTGTGGGGATCCATCAATACTTGTTTGCATGTAATGGTGCATTGAATCTATACTATGTGTAGGTGCATTGAATATAATATCCCAGACCATCTAAATCTGGTTTTGATAGGCTCAATATTGCATATCTTGAGTTCACAGAAATGACTGATGTATTGAATATTGAAATTTGAGATATTCAACCATGAGCTTTAGAACATCGATGTGGATATCAGACACAGGTTTAGATGGGTCTGTCCTAGTGTATATTGATTTCTATTTGATATTAGTGTGAGTAATCTCATTTGTTGTGGAGCTGATTCTGTTTAATTTCACAAAATGCTAGGATGCATTGATTCATATGTTTTGATCAAGAGTGGAGGCTTTGCAGGTTTTGTCATTTGGGTAGGAAATGCAAGTGTGCATTTTGATATGCAGTTTGATCTTGCTTTGTGTCTTTGTCTCTCGTTGATGTTATTTATCTTTGGGGAAGCATAAAGAATGAATGGAGTTAATGCGTGCCATTAGGTTCTTAGTTCATTTATGATATGTAAATTGTCATGGATATTCCATTGGGATAGTTCGTCACAACAAATCTTATAATATTCTACAATATTTTACTATGTAGTTTTCTACTGAAGATTGTAGACTTAATATTGTGAGGTTTAACACATAAATTACTGAGAATAAACTAAAACTTAAATGAAATAGAGTCTAGACAAGAAATTACACCATATCCAATGAACTCAAGATGTACCCTGAGAAAACCTGATATGGGAAAAACCCAGCTAGAAGGCGGGGCCTATGCTTTGTTCTTTTCTTCTCAGTATGAAAAACGAATACAAAGAAAGGGGCACTCACTATGTAGTATGGAGATGCCGTGGACACTGTGGCCAATATGGCTGCTACATGATCTTCTTCTTCCTCTATCATGCTTCAATATCCCATTGTCAATGCTTTGCTCTCCTATGGAACAATACTCAATCCAATAAGAATGGAATCCCTACCTTTCCTAGCAGCCCAGTATTTAACATAGCCTGATAGTTGTCTAGGGTTAGGATTAGGTTGTTTGCATGCCTCAACCCCCTATTAATGTTAGGTTTTTGGACCCTCTAGAATATTCTTGAAAGTCTACACGTGACTAGCTCCACATGTTTAAGTAATGGAAGTTGACGTGGCATCCACTTGGTACCATGGTTGTTAACAAGATAGGTCAACTTGCGGGAGGCATAACTTCTACATATGAACTTTGATTGAAGTGATTTTTGTGTCGTTGGAAAACTCTCGAAGTATAGAACAACGTTGAGAGGTTGCAAGCTAAGCTCACAAAGTTTTGACCCCCAAAATAGCCATTTAAGGCCTCAAACAAGCTCTGGAAGGTTCTGGTCCCAAAATCTCCAAAGAGGGGCTTGTCCCGAAAATGGGCCTTAGAAGCTAACAACTCTAATATTTCCTTTTGACATACGAACTTCGATTGAAGTGATTTTTGTGTTGTTGGAAAACTCTCGAAGTGTAGAACAATGTCGAGAGGTTGCAAGCTATGCTTGTGAAGTTTTGAACCCCAAAATGACCAGTTAAGGCCTCAAACTGGCTCTGGAAGGTTTTGGTCCCAAAATCTCCAAAGAGCGGCTTGCCCCTAAAATGGGCCTTAGAAGCCAACAACTCCAATGTTTCCACCCCAAAAGTACCAAAATAGATGAATTATATGGTGATTTGTTCCAAATCAATTTCACTCTTTGTCCTTGGAATTTCTTAAAAAATATGTTTCAAATTTCAATTGGATAAACTATATAGCACAGAGTTTATCACAGAAAGAATGGCAAAGGGCATGTGATCGAATAACTACTAATCTCCAAGAATTAATGTCTAGTCAAACTGAAGGACAAAAAATCCAGGAAAGCGAAATTGATAGAGTGCCCCAAAAACACAAAGACAATTTTGAAGCCCTGTAAATTGGGTATGTTTCATTCGACCACCTATTATCAGTAGCAAGACAAAAAATAACTCTTCCTTGATTAAACTCCCAAAGAAACTCAACTATTTGTGGGAGGTTGATCATACTCTTTTTTGGGTACACTGCCTCAAATTGTGGCTCTTCAACAGGAACGTTACTAGTTTAGCCTAACTCGGTTTCTAGTGGCAAGTGTTATTCTCCAAAATGGCTATCAGAACCGTTGGGAACTTTTCATTTCGAGGAGGGATTGCTTGTCATTACGCCCTTGAGGTATCCAACTATGTTCTGCCTCTTGGGAGTCTCCATTTCCATCTTGGTTCCCGTGTCGATGGGATGAATCTTGCCTTAGTTGCTGAAACGTCTAGAAGAGGCCTCCATTGGGACCTTGCTTGCAGAGCAAGGTGCACTCTCCCCTAATGGACAATCAATTGTTTGAGATGTTCGATCTCATTGGCCTCTTTCTCATCTTGACATTGGATTTGCATGGACAAATTTGTCATGACCCCAATTTTGTTAGGCCAAGAAAAATATAACTAGCTG
>SNQJ01S0089591.1:0-17289 GCA_010110895.2 Picea sitchensis
TTTCTGTAGTCAATGCTTATGTGACTACTTGATTTGCAACTTTCTTGTTGCAATGTCTAACAACTCCTTAAATATCCTCAACTTCATGAGTTAACAACATTTCAGCTATTAGTAATAATTATTTCCATGCAATAATATTTATGCATGTACTTACAAAACACATTTAGCAGATGCATTTAAGTATACAATTATATCACTTGCTATGCATGAGTGCAATTCTCAATGCATATTTATTCAATGCACCTTGAATTGAATTACATAATGCTCTTTGTCTCGGTCATGTATCTCACCATCCATAAGTTGGAATTCTGGCCAATGTCTTGACACATTCCCCCCACACTTCTTATTGTCTTCCCAATTAATTGGATGCCTTCCTTTTCGACCCGAACACTATGTTGGGGTCTAAAGATGTCCTAAAAACAACCTTAGTTTAACATTAATTTATCAACCCGAGGATTCGTCTTTTATCTCAAGAACATCAACAAAGTCTATGCAGATAGCTTGTAGAGGCTAAAATCGTGTAGCTAAAGCAAACCTGAGTTTATCCACAATCAAGTTCCTCAAATGTTCATTTAAAGATTCTAAGATTAAGATCTTACTTAACAGAATTGAAATCTAATTGCTAACATGTTGTGAATGAAAAGGAACTAGCTAACCTGCTAAATTCATTTAACTAAAAAATAATGATTGAATCTAACTAAAGACTTGCAGAATTAACTATTAACTAAGAATCAAATTGTTGGAAAGGAAATAACAAATTACTCTAATGAAAAGAAACTGCAATTGTAATCTAATCGTAAGGAACAACAAACACAACTGAATGGGAAGGAACAACAATTGTAACTTTAACTGAAAGGAACGACAATTGTAACCTATTCGAAAGGAACAACAAGTGCAAATCTAAGTAAAAGGAACAACGCATGTGAAAATGTGATGAACTATCAAGCAACAAACTTCAGTAATGGAAATTGGAATCAACAATCATTAACACTTAGGAGAAATGTCTATCTTCTGTATGCAAAACAATATGAAATCATTAACATGCTTATGCATTCATCTTAACTATTGTAAAAGAGAATTGAATCGTAAAAGAAGAATCAAACTGATACAATTACAGCTAAAATAATAGCTCCTTTAGACTGGGCTCTTGGTCTTTAGAAGCATTGCTACTAGAAACTCAGTATGTAGAAAAGGTGAAAACGATCAAAGCTTTTATTAACTTCATAGCTAGTACATCATTCACAAAAACGGCTTGTGCAGAGTAACTCTGAGTCTGAATACTTGAACACAATTCTTAGATTGTCTTTCAGGATCTATTATCCTCTATATATACAATAATCTAAGTAAATCAAGCCATCCCGAGGATCGAAAGATCCTCAAGATTGCTTTACTATTATAAAGTTACAATATAAAAAACCAAATCATCTTTAAAACTACTTTTGCGCCAAAAGTCCTTAACCTCCAATGGCTCACGCATCTTCAAGATTTCCTTTGCTATTTCGGTTTTGACAATATTTAACCAATCCTGTAACAAAATCAAACAATTCCAACCCTATTTTAGAATCTATTCAACATGACTTCAATAATATCACTAGAAGACATATTAATCATTTTCTATTCTATTTATCCCTAATCAACAGAAAAGTCACTCAAAATTGTATCATGAACTGTGGGGATAAGGAGGATATTTATACCTTTTTCATAACCCAACATATCCCCCGAATTACCTTCTTGCATGTCCTCATGCAAGCTGAGATCTTACATGTAAAGCAATGATGCTGTAAGGAGATAAAGTTGGTTCACCAGGTCTCCTAAACCCATTACTTCTTTTGAGCTCTTCAAAAGCAACATCCTCCCTTTTCTTGTTAATTTGATAATCCTTCTGGTAATTTTCTGGAGGAAACTAGAGGATAGGGGGATTATACCTGCACCTAATCCAAGCAGGTCCTTCCTCCAGGAGCAGTCTAGAATACCTTTCCACTCTGTAGGTAGCTGCAAAGAAATTCCTAAACCTAAAGGGCTCCCTAATTTTGACTTCATTGGAAGATGCATCCCATCTCACCTTTGAAGTAGCAAGAGCTTCTTCTTTGAGTTCTCTAAAGTATATGATGCATGAACGGATAACCTGTCGATGGATGGGGGCTTTAGGAGGAACTATTTCTCTTTTTCTCTTTCTGGTTAGTGGCCCTGCTTGTGAGGTTTGAGCCTTTAACTGTGAGGTCTGAGCCTTTATCTGTGAGGTCTGAGCCTCTATAATTTGGACAAGGTCTGCCTCAACTTTGGCTTGAGGAGGCAAAACTTATGTTTAGGTAGTGGTCTCCCCTTCATGTATCTCTTCAATTTCCTATGATGGATTTTCATGGTATAACTCAGGTTGTTCCAGTTGCAGAGGTCTATTAGTCCTAGTAAGATCCCCCATGTTAATTGTGTTTGACTCATGGCCTTACTTACTATCAGTTTAACTAATCCATGGTGGATGATAATAGTAACATGATCCTTGGACTTCTATGTTCTGACGACAACCTCATGTAACATGGCATTTGGAAAAAAAGGTAGATTGATTACTAACCTTTGTTTGAGTGTTGCTAGCAGTTTGAGGTGGTGTGATCGGATTACATCATATCGCCCATCATAGGTGATGTACCTCTGAATTACTCATGCCAGTTCTTTCCATGGTTCACCGAGGGTGCTGGGGTTAAGCCCCTTTCCTTTTTTATCCAATTCCTCTCCAGGGTCTGCGAAGGATTCTAAAGTTTCTTTGAGCGTTGTATATCTTCCTGTCCACTGAATGCCTGAGTTAGGGAGACCTGTAACCTTTGCTACGATTTCTGGAGTAACCAGAATTCGTATATCTCGAACCATGAAGATTTCTCCCTACAAATTCTGAAAGAATTCAAGGGTGATGTTCGTATCATAGCCTTGCAACCGATTGAAATACTCTGTCCACCCCAGGCGCTGTAGGATTTCTCTGGCCTGCTCTGTTACCTGTAGTAAAGTTGGTTCCTTGCGCACACTTCAGTCACCCATCGTTCTATGAGAAATGAGAATGATTATCGTTCCTGGTTGCAGACTTGGTTAGACCAACTTTGGGGAGAATATTACCAAATATAGAAAATATTAGAGGATGGTGAGTGTATAAAAATGTGGGTTTTCCATTTATTACAATCATTACAATCTTATCGAAAAACATGCCGAACATCCACTCCCCTCATTATTGTAGAGGTCGACCTCGACCGTCAGTGTAGGTGAAAATAACGAGTGTAGGTATTTCTGGTGAGAGGTAATAATTGCACTGCCACTGCCAATGGGGACCAATCATGTACAATTTTCAAAAAGCATATTAACGGTAATCATTAGACGATAGTCCGTTTCTTGTGGGAAATTCAAATTTGTTTAGGTTTTAAGGATAAATAAACCGAATAAATTAAATCTGTTCATTTTTTTTTTTAAATATTCCACATATCATAATGTTGTTACTTTTCCCGATTTTATTGAATATAACCAAAATGATAGCCCTGTTTATTGAGTAAAGGAAATCTAGAGACACACAAAAACTTGGTGTTTTTAAGGTAAACTTCCATACCACAGGTAGAGCCACTGCTACTAGCAGACGTCCATAGCCTTGACAAGGTTTCCTTTTAACCCATATATGAGCCTGTATCCTTAATAAATATTTAAATTATCTTTTCCCGGCAAGACCACTATCCTAGTTTGGTAGCCAAATGATGATAATGCCACTCACTAGATTCTAAATTAAGTGAACAAGTCAACTCGTGATGAGACCCCTTGTCCTTTGACAAACATAATGTTAAAGGCCATTGCCCTAGTGTGGTAGCTATAGTGGGAATGTCACTTACGTTATTATCCTATGATTGTGGTAGGTTGGCTTGTGATGAGACTCCCTATTCTTTGTGGGAGAAGTTTATTACTTATATATATGTTTTTTTTATTTTTTAGAAGGACTCTATTAAGGGAGGCTCATCTACTCCTTAAGAGTAAGGATGGCATAAAGAAGTGTAAGGATGCCAAGTAAAAGTATGTTGAAGACTCCTTATTATAATATGAGGGAAAATTATCATTTAAGTATATTGTATGTATATAAGGAAAGGGAACAAATTATGGTGGTTACTGGTTATGAACAATTTTTAAGATATTTCAAAGAAATTAATCCAAAAAAACAATTTGATAAGGTATGAGAGATAGTGCACGAAATAATGACAGATCGTTATGATGCCGATTAGAAATAGTGCTAGTGAAAATTATTTAGTGAAAGTCGTACCCCAAAGTAATGGCTAGCATTTGAACAACAATGACAGAAAGGAACAACAATAAGGAAGAACGCAGAAGGAGAAGTAGCTGTTCCTTTTAAAGGAACAACAAGTTGTACGAAGGGAACAACTGTTGTTCCTTTCAAATAAACAACAACGATACTCAAAGGAACAACAATTGCGAGAATGAACAACAGTGGTTCCTTTCAAATAAATGACATTTGTTAATTTTTAACCATCTCAATGGATAATTTTGGAAACTTCCCCATGGAAATATTTTTTCTTTTGTTGAATCTAAGGTTGATTAGTCATCAACTAAATTCATTCAATTATTATGGGTCAATTTATTTCAGAATCGAGTATGGGATGGTCTGTTGATGTCATGAATTCATTATGGTTGCCCTATTACTTCTGCGGAGCATGACATATTCATTTTTCTACGAAAGACTGGGTCCGCGTGATAGGATAAAGCAAGAATGTGGAACATAAAAGAGTGCTAATTGTGTTGATTACAATTATCCTCCTTATTTCTCAAAAAAAAAAAAATGAAAAGAAAAAGAAAAACTAATACTTAATGAAATCTAAAAACTATATAAAGTATGTACAGTGTCAACAAAATTCATCATTTATGGACTTAAGGTGGCTAAGTTACCTTCCCAGCCAGCCAAAATTTGAACGGTAGGATCCTTACTTACTTCCTGGTAGAAAGATTCTTTTGAAGGCGGATGATGGTAAAGTCGTAGCCGATGCCCATTAACCAGAAATGGAGATTCAGACCCATTGATGGTGCTTAAAGTGACTGTGCCATTATCATGGACTTCCTCAATTTCATATGGTCCCAACCACTATGTTTGTAATTTTCCCGGAAAATGGTGAAATCTGGAGTCATAGAGAAGCGCCCAATCACCCTTCTTGAATGATTTCTTCTTGATATGCTTGTCGTGCCAGGTCGCTCTCCATTGCTGAATAACAGTTGTACACTCCACAACAGATAGACGTGCTTCATCCAATTCGTTGATTTGCTGAAGGCGTTGTGTATGTGCCTCTGTTAGATTCAGTCCAATTTCCTGGGCCATCCTTAAGGTCTTAATCTCAAACTCGATTGGGAAGATGGGTTCTTTACCATAGACTAGGTGATAAGGAGAGTAGCCAGTGGTGTTACGCCATGTTGTGCGATAGGCCCATAAGGCATTTGGGAGCTCAGTAGCACAATTCTATCGGTTTGTTGAGATAGTCTTTGTCAAGACTTCCTCCAGGACCTTATTTGTGCTTTCTACTTGCCTATTTTCCTGTGGGTGGTATGGAGAAGTAACTATGTGCTTAATATGATAATTTTCCAGGGTGGTGGTGATTCTATGGGCTGTAAATTGTGAACCCCCATTAGTAATTACTTCCCTGGGTAGTCCATAGTGTACAAATAATTTAAAAAGGAATTTGATGACTACCTATTCTGTTGCATTTGGTAGGGCTTCTGCCTCTACCCATTTGGTCATGTAGTCCGTTGCCACTAGAATATAGGCCTTCTGATTTGACTTTGGATTGAAGGGGCCAACGAAGTCTAGTGCCCATCTCTCAAATGGTTCTGCGACTATTTGTGCTTTCAAGGGCATTTCATCAACATGACCTGGTTTTCCCATCTGCTGATAATTGTCGCAGGTCTGGACGTATTTCTTCGCATCTCTGAATATTGAGGGCCAATAGTAGCCCATCTGTAAAATTTTGTGTCCAGTCTTGCGGTTTGCAAAATGCTCGCCACGGGGTTCGTCATGTCCTACCTTTAGTATGTCGTAGATTTCGTCATCTTGTACGCATCTGCAAATCTGGAGATCAACTCATGTGTGGAAGAGATATCCGTTGATCCAAGCGAATCGTGCGCTACACTGGACGATCAATTTTCTTTCCCTTGATGATAGATGTGCCGGTAATCTTCCCGCTGCTAGATAATTTGCCACATCAGCGTACCAAGGTGGCTTTGTGGTAACGACAAACATATGCTCATCTGGAAATTGATCTTCAACTGTTAAGGAGTCATTAGTTTTGGGTATGCGGGATAGGAAAACTATGACAAGATTTTCTCTCCCGGGTCGATCTTTGATGGCGATGTCAAATTCCTGCAAGAGTAATAACCACCGAGTGACCCGCCCATTAGTAATTGGTTTATTAGTTAGATATCTAATAATAGAATGATTAATATACATAATAACTAGATAGCATGTTATATAATGACGAAATTTATTGATGGCATGTATAACATCTAAAAACTCTTTTTCTGTTACTGTATAATTAAGTTCGGCTGGAGTGAGATTCTTACTAATGAAATAAATAACGTAGGGTTTCTTGTATTCTTCCTGTCCAAGGACAACGCCTATAACAATATCTGATGCATCGATGGAGATGTGAAATGGTATTTTCCAATTTGGTCCCCTGAACACTGGTGTTGTCGAGATCAGTTTCTTGAGTCCTGCAAATGCCACATCACACTTGTCAGACCACTGAAACTCCACATTACCAGTCAAAGCATGTAAAGGTGCAACGGTTCTTGCAAAATTTTCCATAAATCTACGATAGTATCCAGAAGCGCCAAGGAAACTATGTACCTCAGTTTGTGTGTGTGGTGTAGGTAGATTAAGGATTACCTCTATTTTTGCTGGATCTACTCTAATTCCATTTGCAGAAATATAATTCCCTAGTACCACACCTTCTGCCATCATCGTGTGCATTTTTCATGGCTTAAACATAACCTGGTAGCAATGCACCATGCTAGTACCTTCTCTATATTATCCAGTGCTTGATCGAAGTTGTCCCCATAAGGAGTGAAATCATCCATATAAAATTCAAGGTCTTCGCTGATCAGATCGCTGAATATGCTCAGGAGGGCCCTTTGGAATGTGGCTGGAGCATTACATAGTCCAAAGGGAAATACTCTGTATGCAAAGGTACCCAAGGGGCATGCGAATGTAGTTTTATCTTGATATTTTGGGGCAATATGGATCTGATCGTAACCACTAAAACCGTCTAGGAAGGAAAATAATTTCTTTCCTGCCAAAGTATCCAGGACCTGATCAATGAAAGGTAAGGGGAAATGATCCTTTTGAGTGGCTTTGTTAAGTTCTCTGTAGTCAACACAGATTCGCCATTTCCCATTTTTCTTTGGGACCATCACTAATGGGGAAACCCATCGACTATCTTAGATAGGATATATAAAATATATGTCCGACAACTTTTGTAATTCTTCCTTAACAATATCGCTGATATGGGGATTCAGTCTTCTCTGCGGCTGTCGGATAGGTCGATTGTCTTTCTCAATATAAATGTGGTGTGTGCAGAGTTGCAGATCAATACCTTTCATATCAGAATACTCCCATGCAAAATCTTGCTGGTATTTAGAGAGGACTTGAATTAGCTTTTGTTGTTGTTGCTGATCTAAATTAGCATTGATGTTCAGAGACCTCCCTGGTGCAATCTCAACGGATTTGTTGTTATGAACAGTTGTAGTTGGGATTTGTTGTTCCATTAAATCTTCCAGCGGGTCTCCCTGTGCTTCATAGTCTAGAACAACTTGGAGTATCTGGCAGGTTGGGTTACCCACAGTGGTTTGGCTATTAATAAACCCACTGATTACGTCATCCTCTAGCTGGTTTTTAAGTCCGAGGGATTCTTCCAGCGTGAGAGGGGCTCGTAAATCCTTTTCTGGATATCATGGAAGTGGCAGTTGTGGATATAAGAAAGTCGGGCTTGGCTTGGTAGGAGGATATAAGATAAGATTCTTTGTGACACCTTCTCTAGCAATTGTCATATTACCCATTCGACATCCTATGTATGCATCGACTGTTGTGAGCCATGGTTTGCCTAGTATCAATGGATGCCCTTCACGTCCACTTCTTGGGTTGATGATGAGGAAATCCACTGGATATTCCTAAGAGTCGAATGACATTGCTATATCATGTAATGTGCCAAATAACTGAACCACCGATCGATCTACCAATTGTAACATGAGTGGGGTGGGTTCGAAGGAGTCAAAACCGAGGGTATTGCAAGTATCCATAGTCATGATATTGATGGCTGCTCCCAAATCAACTAGTGTATTTGGAAAAGAACAGCCCTGGATCTGAACTGTTACTATGGGATGCCCTGGATCTGCATATTTGATTAGTTCTTGTTTGCCAAGAATTAGATCAAACAAGGCTCCTACTACACGAACTGTTGATGATGAATTTTTGATTTTCCTAACAGGCTTCCTCCCACATAGTTCCTTGATTGTTTTCGTGTAAATTGGAATATCTTATAGAGCCTGCAGGAATGGAATCTTGACATATAGATTCTTGAGTTCCCCTATAATGTCAAAGTTGGGATATTTGACAAGTTTTTCTATCATCAATCTTTCGGTGAATGGAGGGGAAGGAGTTGAATCCTTATCAAGATCCTGTGATTCGACTATGTTTCCCCCTTACTCGATTTCTTCTGTTATTAACACAGTCGAGGGTGTTATTGCTGGTTGTTTTTCATTCTCCTGCTCTTGAGAAACATTATTTTCTTTAGGGGAGATTATACGCCTCGATCTCAACTGGAGTTCATTGCACCCTACTGAGTTGGTTTCCCCTTCCTCGTTCTCCATAATCTGGACGAGATGAGCTAGTATATTATTAGGGTTTGGGTGAGGTTGGGCTGGTAATTGGGGGCGCAATTGCGATTGAGGGTTTTGGGGCAGTTGGAGTGGAGCTTGCAATGTGGGTTGGGTTTGAGGGGCCATCCCCATGGGTTGATTGTTTATCCCCATGGGGCGCTGCCAATTTTGGTTCCAATTTTGGTTTTGGGCAGTCGTATTGGTCCACTGTGAAGGGTGGGGGTTATTTGAATTTTGTCAAGGTGAGGTGGGATATTGTGAGTTAGGCCAGGTAGAATTTGCACTTGGCTGATTTTTCCAGACATGATTTGCAGCAGACTGGTTTGGCCAAGTGGGATCAGGTGGGTATTAGTGGGGCTGCCAGTTTTGATTAGTAAACTGCTGGCCCTGCCATGCATTACCAGAATTTTGGTGCTGATTATACTGTCCGGGAAAGAGAGAGGAAGGGTCTTGTAGTGTATTTGGAGGTCGATTATGCCATTGACGACGCTGAGCCATTAGATATAATGGCTTTGTTTCTTCTTCCACTTCTCTAAAGACAACTTTCAGTCCAGGGAGTGATGGGCATTGTTCCGTGTCATGATCCTTGGCACAGATAGCGCAAACCCGAACCACATCCAAAGGGTAATCCCTTGGACCATGTTTTCTTTTGCATCTGTGGCAAAATATGGGCAAAGTCTGTTCTTCTTCTGTTTTTTTTTTCTGTTTGGCCTGCAATACATCCAATTGTGTAGTCAAAGTGCTCAGAATATCTATTTTGAAATTTTCTAAGAGATTACTGACTTCAGCTCGTGTAACACCCCCATAGGTAGTATTGCTACTTCTGGTGAGGGAAGTCCGCATTCTTGATCTGGTCTGTGTGCTTCCTCGTGAGCACCTGATACACAATTGAATGATGCTATCATAAGTTTCTTGATAAATGTTACCCTTCCCCATTAGATTCAATGTTTCTACCCATTCATCTTTCATACCTTTAATCAGAGTTTCTTTAATTACTTCCCATGGTAATGTACCATAGGGCGATCTTTGCAAATTATACTGAAATCTATCAACATATTCTTCTAATGATTCATTTTCTTTTGCAGTCATTTGAAAGATTTCATCTTTTAGGTCCCTGGTTCTACAATAATCCTGGTATTTTGTCAAGAAGGCTTGTTTCATTTCATCCCATGAGTTGATGGTTCCACCTCCCAATCCCATAAACCAGCGTAGAGCTGCTCCCTTCAAGGGAGAGGGGAACAATTTTAGTTTTTGGGGTTCAGAGGTGTAATCATACCCTCTACATAGGACATCAAATTCAAATAAGAATGCGTTTGGGTCTTCTGAAATTAATCCATGGAAGGTTGGTAGGTTTTGTAGGGGAATTGCTTTCATGGGAGCATTGGCGATTGGATCAACTATCAGATATTCCAACGTGGAGGTCTGGGGTCGTTGTTGATTTGGTTGCGCCATTTGATAAAAAATGTGCCAAAAATCTTCAGGAATTTCTTGATCCGAATGTTCTATTCGAGGGGGTTGTTTATTTGATCCTCTAGGGGATTTGATTGCACTCCCTCTATCTGGGATTTCAGGTATGCCTTCTTCTTTCACAGGAGATTTAGGATCATGGGGTTGATTATTTGATCCTCTGGGGGATTTGATTTCACTCCCTCTATCTGGGATTTCAGGTATGCCTTCTTCTTTCACAGGAGATTCAGGATCAGGGGGTGGTGATGGGTTTGCTTTGGCAACCCCACTGGTTTCTCCTTCTCCTTCCTCCAGATTACAAGAGTTTCCCTCTTCTAAAGGGTTGAGGGGTGGAAGATCTATGCTCTGAAATCTTTGCTCAGACCCTTCAGTTTTGCTATGAATCTCAGCGTGGGCTGCAGTTGGTGAAACCGCTACCTGAGGGATTCAGTTAGATCCTTTCCTAGGTCCAACCAAAGCTTGAGATTCAACTTTTCGGATGATGTCGTCTATGAAAGTGCTTCTTCCAGGGAACACCGAGCCATGGGGTTTTGTAGTTTTTGGTGGGGGTTTTGGTTTTTCAAGATCTTTCTTTTTAGTCATACACACTTCACATAACAATAAAAAAAAAGAATTCAAAGAGAAACACCTATATAACCTCTCAAGTGTCAACTGGAGGTAAGCGTTGGCATAAGAATATTATTATTGCTTGCGTAGGTTCTTACCTTCCGTCTTCAATACCTGGTACTCCAGAGACACAATCTATGCTACCTTTGACATTCTCCCCGGAAACGACGCCAAAATGTTGGTGTCTAAAGATGTCCTAAAAACAACCTTAGTTTAACATTAATTTATCAACCCGAGGATTTGTCTTTTATCTCAAGAACATGAACAAAGTCTATGCAGATAGCTTGTAGAGGCTAAAATCACGTAGCTAAAGCAAACCTGAGTTTATCCACAATTAAGTTTCTCAAATGTTCATTTAAAGATTCTGAGATTAAGATCTTACTTAACATAATTGAAATCTAATTGCTAATATGTTGTGAATGAAAAGGAACTAGCTAACCTGCTAAATTCATTTAACTAAAAAGCAATGATTGAATCTAAGTAAAGACTTGCATAATTAACTATTAACTAAGAATCGAATTGCTGGAAAGGAAATAACGAATTACTCTAATGAAAAGAAACTGCAATTGTAATCTAATCGTAAGGAACAACAAACATAACTGAATGGGAAGGAACAACAATTGTAACTTTAACTGAAAGGAATGACAATTGTAACCTATTCGAAAGGAACAGTAAGTGGGAATCTAAGTAAAAGGAACAACGCATGTGAAAAATTGAGGAACTATCAAGCAACAAACTTCAATAATGGAAATTGGAATCAACAATCATTAACACTCAAGAGAAATGTCTATCTTCTGTATGCAAAATAGTATGAAATCATTAACACGCTTATGCATTTGTCTTAACTATTGTAAAAGAGAATTGAATCGTAAAACAAGAATCAAACTGATACAATTACAACTAAAACAATAACTCCTTTAGACTAGGCCCTTGGTCTTTAAAAGAACTGCTACTAGAAACTCAGTATGTAGAAAAGGTGAAAACGATCAAAGCTTTTATTAACTTCATAGCTGGTACATCATTCACAAAAATGGCTTGTGCAGAGTAACTCTGAGTCTAAATACTTGAACGCAATTCTTAAACTGTCTTTCAGGATCTATTATCCTCTATATATACAATAATCTGAGTAAATCAAGCCATCCTGAGGATCAAAAGATCCTCAAGATTGCTTTACTATTATAAAGTTACAATATAGAAAACCGAATCATCTTTAAAATTGCTTTTGCGCCAAAAGTCCTTAACCTCCAATGGCTCACGCATCTTCAAGATTTCCTTTGCTATTTCGGTTTTGACAATATTTAACCAATCCTGTAACAAAATCAAACAATTCCAACTGTATTTTAGAATCTATTCAACATGAATTCAATAATATCACTAGAAGACATATTAATCATTTTTTATTCTATTTATCCCTAATTAACAGAAAAGTCACTCAAGATTGTATCATGAACTGTCAGAATAAGGAGGATATTTGTACCTTTTTCATAACCCAACACACTACACCAAGAATATAATTTTGTGGTGTTCATTAGTGTTAGCAAAAAAGGTTGCAGTCCAAGTTTTATTTAAAGGTAGGAATCTTTTGGTACCTGTGTGGTTCATAACGTTTCCATATCCATACTTTTCCATATCCAACCATGTCCTGGTCTCATACATGACTAGCTTTACCAACATCCAATCTTATAACAAGTTCTTATCTTCTAATTCTTTGGTTATTACCTCATAACCAAATTATCATGACATGCTACTATGCCAGTGTGTGCATTCAAAAAGCTAAGAAACTTGATAACTATAACATGCCTCTAGCCTTTACCACCTCTAGTTGTATCTTATTCATGTTAATGCATTCAAATAACACCATCCCGTGTATCATAAAAATTAAATCGGGGAAGATTCTTACCTGAATTTCCCTTTGGAAACTATGCAACATAATTTCAAAAGAGAATACTTACTTGCATAACCGCCATTAAATGAATTTGATATTACCTGACTAACTGATGATTGTAGAAGCTTTCATGCTTCTATTATCAAACTTATAACCAACACTTCAACTTTCTGTTGCTTCCTTCCATATGCAACAACATCATCAACAACACTTGCAAACATGCAAGAACTCTTTCCTTTGGTTGTCCCAACAAGCCATTACATACTTGCTGCCACATAAATTGCAACAACTTCTTTCTCCATGTACAAATTTTCCTTGTTGATCCCATAAGTCTTCAATTCTTCCCAGATTCCTGAATCTTCTTGTGTTCTCATTGTAGTCACTGTACATGATTATCTCTATCCTGAGCACTTTCTAGCTAATCACTCTTGGTTGCCTTCACATTTTCAATCACATACTAAGATGATATTAACCTTAAGTTTTCATTAATTTCGTGGATCCAACTATTCCAACTCATACTTGGATTAATTAAAATTCCAAACCAAGTTGTTTTATAGACTCTAGATTCTTCAACATCCATTTACTTTTTCAAACTGAACTACTTCAACCTTTTTATGACTGACTACCTTAGTACTTGAGGTTTCTTGTACCTTCTCTTGTCTTTGATTACTAATCTCAAACTTGACTTGCATAGCCAATATCTATTCATACTGTAAGGATGCACATATGCCCCCCCCTGCTAGCTGCATAGAATTATTTGACATCCATTTTTTTTAAGCATTTCTTCAGCTGCATTGCTAAAATTTCTTTGATAGCTACAACCTTGGGAATTCTTTGGACTGTTCTCAAATTCCTTCTTTATCCAGGCAAGGGAATTCCTTGTGATGACAGTCTAAGACAGTATGGTGTTGGTCCAACCAATCCATACCGATTTAATAGTCATATGAACCCAAAGGCAAGATGTTCCAATCTGCCTTGGTGCTCAGCCCAACCATGCCCACTGGACCTGACTTAACGAACTCAATTACTTTTCTCTTGGCTCCTGTAGCCAATTGTACCAGCCAAGATTTCCCATGCTTTCTTCTTGGAAATTGCAGTCTTTCCACTGACTTGGAATCTATATATCTATGACTAGCTCCTGAATCAACTAAAAATAGTAAATGCAAGGTTATTGATCACACCTTCTACTTCAATCATGTGTGATTGAAACTCTGCTTTCTTGTTGTCCAAGCTACATAGGTCCTTGGTACACTTATGATGCAAACCCCCTCTTCCTCCCGAGCTGCGCGACCTCCTGATCTAGGATCGTTTAATTTGGTGGATTCGAATTGGCTCTCAGGCTCCTGTTGAGCCCCAAAACCTTATCCATAGGCTTTTGTTTCCTTCCTCATGCTCAGAATAACGAATGGGGATCTTTTCAAAACTAACAAAATCCTTTAAGGGACCCTGTGCTAAGTTAGGGGCCAATGTGATGATACCCAAGGAATTTTGGGACTTCTCACTCCACCTGGTGTAGGTGCGAACTCACTTTTGGGACTTCTCGTGCTTCCAAAATCAGCTTTCAGTCCATATCCCTTTTCCTTTAGCGGTGATAGCATATGACCGCGGATATGACCAGGTGCCAAACCAACATGCGCTTACTCTGTGCTTTAGAGTTTCAGGCTTCGGGTGTTTTCAACTCACCACAATGCCAAAACCCCGAACTCTGAACTTGTGAAGTTCACAATTGACATGAAAGGGATCAACGGTCCCCCCTCTCTATCAAAATTAATGACCACAAATAGATTCTGGACCCCATTCTTAAGGATTTCCAAAATCTTCAATGCCACAAACCTCCAGAGTGATAACTCTCTGGAGTGTCATATCTTTTGAGATGCGTCGACGACTGTCAATGGTCACGATGAACTCCGATGCTTCGACCTTCGGGAGTTCTCAACCCACGCGACCCCACTTTCTTCCGAAGTGGCTATCCTTCGAAGTGAAGGATATGGTGACACTTGTCCTCTGCTAAAGGATGACGCATATGAACTCTGACTCTCTGGCCTTCGAGAGTTCTTACTCCACCCAACTCCATCTTCCTTCGGAGCGTTCCTACTCCAGAGTGTAGAATCTGGTGACATTTTCCCCATAGGATCAATGGACCATATCTGCTTCGACTACCAACGACTTCAGATGTTCTACACCCTTTTGCACTGGCTTCCTCCAAAATGCAGGATCTTCCGCCACGTGTCTCCAAAGGACGAACGATTGAGATCTTCTTCGCTAATCCGAGCTTTAGGGATTTTCGAGGTACCACACTTCAAATCCTCTGGATTTAACGATCAACTGAAATATGTCCTCCTACGCCAACGACTAGGATTTACTCCGGCCTTGGGCGATCTTGCATGCTCCCCCACTGAAAACTCCCGGAGTGTTGCTGCTCCAAAGTTTCATATCTATCGCCACCTGTCCCTCATGACAATGGGTGGTCCCTATCCACTTTGGAACTTCGGCGACTTCACTCTCTTGTGCACTTGAGCTCAAAATTCCTGAATTTCACGAAGTCCAAAGGACTTCGAGAATTAAACTTCATGCAACTTACCTGTATCTAAAGACTCTATGTCTTTCGTGCTTAGATCCAATGACTGTGATCTGTCTTCCTCCTCTGCGCGCTCCTCCTTTTCTGGACATAGATCTTTGACTGTCCAGATAAAATCTCACAGCCAATCTGACGGTTGTAGTAGCTCCTCCCTCATGAGCTACCGAACTTGAAGCAATTTCGTCTGCGCGCACTTGCGCTATCTCTCCCGAGATTTGAAATTTCTCTGACTTCCAATGGGTCTCAACCCTTCACTCCCTCAAAGGATTCTTTCGCCCTCCTTGCACTCTTTGTACTGGCTCTATGCACACTTGACAGAGCTTACAAGGTTTTCAGTAACTCTAGATGTGCCTCCTCTGCATATACTTTTCTTACTTCTTTCGATGCAGTATTCTTGATGGGTGTTCTATGTGCACTAAAAACACACTAAAAACCCTCAATTAAATTGTCAACCCGGGGTAAGTAAACTTAGAGTTGTATCAATATATATGCCAGGGTAGAAGGGCTAGAGCTAGTATAATCTAACTAAGGAAGTGGCTATCTAAGGGCTAATCTATTCAAGCAAAAGCTATTAATGAACAAACCTTACTAAGAAACTTAAACTATGTACCCTAAGTAACTTTTGAGAAAAGGATCGATGGATAGTCCTAAGAAGGCAAATGAAAACCCTACTTAAATCCAACTAACTTAATCATGACAATAAGCAAAAGCAAACTATCCACCTAATAAGCAATAACAACAACAAACTACTTTAATTAACCTACTCAAATTCAATAAGCAACTATCATATGAAAGCAAAAGAGACAAGCAATCAACTACTCTATTAAAGCAAGTAAACATGCAAGCAAACAACTAACTAACCTATGATAACTTCTACAACAAGTAAACTAATTAAGAGTACTCAATAAACAACTAATTAAGCTAAGAAACAAGTGAACTATATTCTTAAATTAAACTTCACAACTATTTCTAATTTATGAAAGGAAATCTACTGAATTGAAAGCATTATGATAATAAAAGTAATTAACAACTAATCTTTAATCTATGATAAACAAACTATCCCTTAATCTACTAGAGCAAAAAGACTATCTATCCTACAAAAGCAAATAAACTATCTTCTAATCTATGAAAGCAAGGAAACTATCTTCTAATCTATGAAAGCAAGAAAACTCAAATGTAGTGTTGATGGTTATGTCTTGGATGTCTTATAATATCACGATGGCACTTAACAATTAATGATAATTCAAGAGGGATAAAATCGATATTGACTTCGATAGCAAAGTGAAAAGTGTGAATTAGGCAATACAATGAGAACTTAGCCATTATAGAAACAACATCAACTATCCTGCATATCCATGTGATTATTCAATCATGTATTAATCATCAACAGTATAAAGACACTATTCTAGTAAATTCAATTGCATTCTATACTAATTAAGCAAACTCATACTACATTAAACTCAATAAGCAACTTTGAATTGAAATTGCAACTTAGATCTAAGAAATAAATTGCTTAAAGTAAACTAAACTAGTTCTATTTTAACAATTCAAATTGCAAAAGAGGAAATGCTCATAAAACAAAAATTAAATACTATTTCAGCATATGACAAGAAAGCAAATGAGCAAACTAAATGAAAATTTAAATAAGCAAAGCTTAATAACAACTAAATAAACAAAGTGGAATTGAAAACTAAAGACTAATAATTATCCATCCACCGAATCCTTGTCAAAGAAATCATGAATTAAAAACTCTGTTCTTAAACTCTATTTTAGCATAAAATAAAATCTAATTTATCATCTAGTTATACACAGGGTTAGTATCTAAGCTTGCAAGCTAATCCCTACAAATTAAAAAGTCATT
>SNQJ01S0089591.1:17299-36759 GCA_010110895.2 Picea sitchensis
AGTTGTCCTACTTAACTAAAATTGTTTATCCTTTTAACTAAAAGATTGTTGAACCACTTGAACTACCTCATTGAAGAATAAAAGAGGAAAACAAAGAAGGACAAAGGCATGAGAGAATAAAGATACAATTTTGATAAAGGTTTACTCTTGCTCTGAAGTGAGATTTCATTCATCTTTATTCATACCTGAATTACATGAGAGCTGAATCCTCTGTTGATAACAGAGTGACACTAAAGGTGGCAAGAAGAAGGATAATGACCCACCTGGTCGTTTCACCACAGGTACAAAGTTAATATAAACTATGTTTGCAACTCCAACACTCAAGTTGTAATCGGCCCAAAATACTCACTTGGCAGAGTTCTGGATAACTTTGTTAGTGCCCCAGTCCTTCCCGGTTGTTCTTAAAACCTTTACAATGGTTAAAAATCCTCACCCCGTAGAATTCTGGACCATATTGTCCTCGTCTAAATCATATTCAACACACGAAGGAACTTAGCATGAACACTCTTTCAATCGACGCTAACTTCCTTTCAAAATCCCGAGAAGTTGTTTCTCCTGGTGTAAACCTTACGCCAAATTTTCTTCGTCGGTAGCACAAACTCCTTTAACACATGTGACCAAATCTTTGTTCAAATGCTTATTCACTTAAGAACTTATATTTTCACTCCTTTTCCATATAACCATGGGCTAAACATACCTATGACCTCAGACTGTGATTAGGTGTTTATCGGGTAGGAATCTCCTTACCGAGGATCACAACGCACAAACAATTTAAACTTACAAATATCCTACTCCGGTATATCGGAACTCTGTGACGAAAATGTACGATCGACGGGTCGACGTGTTGGTGTACCGAGATTTCAGGCGTACCGAGTGTTCAACTGTTGGAATCCTTGAAATTTACCGATGGCTAGGATATCGAGACTCCTTCATACTTCTTGTTGTCTAGGCTTTCAATCTAGTTATATTGGGTCATCGGGGTGATCGACTCTCCTGCTATCGGGCCTATCGGGTAAAGCCCCAACTTCACACTAATTCAATATTTCAGTTTTGGTTTGGTTGGCCACCGGACCACTGGAATGTCGAGATTACCGGGTACTATACTTCAACACATAATAATCATCTCCAAATATTTTTCACCCAATCCGATCTTTAAAAAATGATCGTCGATCTGCACACCATAGATAGTCAGATCTCTTCTGAGTCACAAAATATTATTTAGCATTAGATCACAATCGATCCTACCGTGATCTATGATTGATATTACTCCTCGCTGGAATATGGTTTCTTTATGCTTCTCAAACTTACACCTATTACTCTCACCTCAAATTCACTCTCCACACACTCACACATTAAATTCATAGACTCAACAAGGTTTAAGCACCTGTAGAGTTAACACATAAAATAGAATTCACAACAAGGTTTAAGCACCCGTAGAGTTAACACATAAAATAGAATTCACAGGCATACATAAATACCGTGGTTATATATATATATATATATCAACTCGATCATTACATGGTAAGTACTACGGGCCTAACCTATTCTGACCGATATTATATCAGGGCCTTTCTCTCACCCTTTGGCCGATGCATTCGAGAGGGGGATTGGGGAGGAGAGACAGTGACGAGAAGGTGACTGGAGGAAAATCCTAGAGGAGTTTTGGGGCTAGTGGACTGGTTGATAGGATTTTGGGTTCAAGGGCTAGGAAACCGCAAGGATTCCTTGAGCTAGGGAGCTAGAGAGGCTTTGTTTCTAGATGGTTGGGAGGAAACAATTTTAGGAAGGCAATTTCAGGCAAGCAATTGCAACAAGACAACTTTCTTCTTCAAGAGGTAATATGAAATTATTGTTTTCCTCGCATTATGCAATTATTATTGCTTACCCAAATTCAAGTTAGGCATTTATGGATATAATATGCTGCATATGTTTATTAAATTTTGTTTGTTAAATCTTGCAAAAGAAGTTCCCTATCATGTTAAAATAGAAATATAGATTTACTTAACCTTAACAGTCTTAGAAGATGTTACATTTTACTAGATGTAGGTTGCATATACTAACATAGTCTTTGTGATCAAGTAGATGGATTTTAAGAGGCAGTTGTAACAGAGTAAATAGAGAAAGATAGCCTCCCATAAACATATAATTTCTGAATTGATGATACTTCAACTACTGAGCATATTTTTGAGGCAACATAGAACTTGATTTTCTTTTGGCATATTTATGATATTTTGGGAGGCAAAAGTGTATTTATGGCATGTCTATTTTGAGATGTTGGATGTATATGTGTTTTATGATGAGAGATGGCATGGCATGCATATCAAAATTATGGAGAAACAAAGGGAATATTGAAAATTAAACAAATAAAGAGATGCGTAGGGGGTCCCCACGACACTATTAATTATTATCCTTATCATTGATTTAATAAAGTTGTCCTACTTAACTAAAATTATTTATCCTTTTAACTAAAAGATTGTTGAACCACTTGAACTACCTCTTACTGAAGAATAAAAGAGGAAAACAAAGAAGGACAAAGGCATGAGAGAATAAAGATACAATTTTGATAAAGGTTTACTCTTTCTCTGAAGTGAGATTTCATTCATCTTTATTCATACCTGAATTACATGAGAGCTGAATCCTCTGTTGATAACAGAGTGACACTAAAGGTGGCAAGAAGAAGGATAATGACCCACCTGGTCGTTTCACCACAGGTACAAAGTTAATATAAACTATGTTTGCAACTCCAACACTCAAGTTGTAATCAACCCAAAATACTCACTTGGCAGAGTTCTGGATAACTTTGTTAGTGCCCCAGTCCTTCCCGATTGTTCTTAAAACCTTTACAATGGTTAAAAATCCTCACCCTGTAGAATTCTGGACCATATTATCCTCGTCTAAATCATATTCAACACACGAAGGCGCTTAGCATGAACACTCTTTGAATCTACGCTAACTTCCTTTCAAAATCACGAGAAGTTGTTTCTCCTGGTGTAAACCTTACGCCAAATTTTCTTCGTCGGTAGCGCAAACTCCTTTAACACATGTGACCAAATCTTTGTTCAAATGCTTATTCACTTAAGAACTTATATTTTCACTCCTTTTCCATATAACCATGGGCTAAACATACCTATGACCTCGGACTGTGATTAGGTGTTTATCGGGTAGGAATCTCCTTACCGAGGATCACAACGCACAAACAATTTAAGCTTACCAATATCCTACTCCGGTATATCGAAACTCTGTGATGAAACTGTACGATCGACGGGTTGACGTGTTGGTGTACCGAGATTTTGGGCGTACCGAGTGTTCGACTGTTGGAATCCTTGAAATTTACCGATGGCTAGGATATCGAGACTCCTTCATACTTCTTGTTGTCTAGGCTTTCAATCTAGTTATATTGGGTCATCGAGGTGATCGGCTCTCCCGCTATCGGGCCTATCGGGTAAAGCCCCAACTTCACACTAATTCAATATTTCAGTTTTGGTTCGGTTGGCCACCAGACCACTGGAATGTCGAGATTACCGGGTACTATACTTCAACAAATAATAATCATCTCCAAATATTTTTCACCCAATCCGATCTTTAAAAAATGACCGTCGATCTGCACACCATAGATGGTCAGATCTCTTCTGAGTCACAAAATATTATTTATCATTAGATCACAATCGATCCTACCGTGGTCTACGATTGATATTACTCCTCGCTGGAATATGGTTTCTTTATGCTTCTCAAACTTACACCTATTACTCTCACCTCAAATTCACTCTCCACACACTCACACGTTAAATTCACAGACTCAACAAGGTTTAAGCACCCGTAGAGTTAACACATAAAATAGAATTCACAGGCATACATAAATACTGTGTTTTATATATATATCAACCTCGATATTACATGGTAAGGCCTCGGTGGGCCTAACCGCCCTTGGCCTGATATTACATTGTGGCCTTCTCTCACTCCTTTGGCCAAATTCCTCAATAATTGGTCGCACTCTCCTTTGGGCCTAATTCCTCATTAACTAGCCACCACATACATGCCTAAAGGCTTACAATTTATGCATGGAAGATACACTTCCATATCAAAAAAAATAAATTCCTAACAATCTAAAAATAACTACAGGAATATTACTCTCGCTCTTTACAATCGATGATGATCAATTAGATCGAATCCTCCATACTTAGGACACCCACCTAATCCAACTAATTTTCTCAATTAAGCCATTTACATCATAATTAGGGAAAACAAACCCTATCCTTCTAGAATATAATTACAAACTTAGGAAAACACAATCAAATTCATTAAGGGAACCCACTCCCTTTAGTAAACTTCAAGACCCCCTTAGTCTTCTCAACAAGGTTGATTTAAGAGGAAAAATGCTCCTGCATCAGACTCCTAGGGTTAAATTTTTTCATGATCTCCCGATCACGAGTCTTCATTTGTTGAAGTCCTCCTGGATCCCAAATCTTATGTTGTTGCTTACTTGCATTGCTGCCTTACAGATGCATATGCATGTTACTGTTTTGCTATCTCACTCATGTTTGAGGTTTTTTAGGATCCCATATCTTACTTGCTTGCTTGCCATTTACCTTGCTGATGTAATCTCTCTCAACCAACTGCAATCTATGGCTCACTATATTTTTCATCCCATGGTATCTCCATTTGGATCTCTTCTTTATCATCTTCCACAGTCCATCAATTTCAACGTCCAACTCTTTTTATTGCTGCCTCTGTCTTTCATATGAACTCTGTCTAGTTGTTGCCAACTCCTTGGTCTCAATTATTTTGATGTCCTTAATCTCATGGGAATACTCTTCAATATCTGCAACTTACCTCGGGATATGTCTTCCATTTTTCATCTTGCTCCATCCTTCTTCATATACTTCTCCAGAGGTGTTTGTGACACTCAGTTGTCTCCTCCAACTTCCTTGCTTTTCTATGGAAGATTGATTGCTTATAAAACTATCACCCTTATCTGCATCTGCATAAGAAATAAACATATTGCAACAAACAATATTCTTTTCCAACTCTTGAATTTCATCATCAATCAAGAGAATGACTGTTTGTCTTCATTGCATAGGTGGTATGTTGCTTCCTATGGTACATGAATTTTTTCTTGAATTTCTAAGATATCTTTGGCAGTCTCTTGGTTACCTTCCTTCTCCTTATTTCCTCTTAATACAATCCTTCGGCTTGTACTTTTCTGCTGCGTATGTAGCAAAAATCCATCCTCACAAGCCGATTTTGTGCCTTGACTTTCAACTTCTTCCTTCACCATGCTGCAACTAAGAATTCTTGAATGTTCTGTGTCTGCAACTGTCATACAGTCTTCATCAATCTTTGGTTTTGCTATCCATTCTTCCAAAAAAACCTTAATTCTTCATAATAATCCATCAACATTGTATTTGAATGTTGCTTTTCAACTTCTACATTCTCTTTGTGGTTGTCTTCATAACCTGCATACACACACCAATGATTAATTTCAAATCCTTGGCATTATCTCCTTGTGATGTCTTGAGCACATCATTAGATCTTTATCATCAAAAATCTGCTTCCTCAATAATTCCACTTACAAGTTGTATATAGCCTTCACCCTGACTATCTTTACGAGATAACATTATCTCAACTCCCTTCATAACAAAATTCTGATTTTGTTATGCTTCTATGCCTTTAAAAGGCATATCTCCACCTTCATTAATATTTGTGACAATTCCAGGTGGCTGTCCAGATTCATTCTTTGCGCAACCTATAATCATACACAAATCATTAGTTTTAAAAACATAAGACCCCATGCTCTCATTTGATGCCTCTATCATGATCTTCACATGTTGATTTGGACTTTCTTGACAGTCCATGAGACTCTCAACATGTATCTCTTCAACATCTCCATCATCATACTCTCCAAGGAATGATCCCTGTTTAGGTTCATAGATGTGAACTTCTTATTCTTTCCTTTACCTCTGTCTAAACTCAACTCCTCTGATATTCTCTTCCTTCAACAAAGCACTCAACCTATGCCTCAATTCCCTTACAAACAATTTCACAATAGTCCATTTGACTTTCTTCTTCAATTTCCAACCATATCTATGGTTTTCTTCTTGTAACAACTTCATCAACACACTGATTTTTTCCTTGAACTCAACAAATTCCCTGTCAAGCTCCTCTTGACTCATCTTCTTTCTACCAATTGCTCTAGCATTCTCTTTCCTCTTGTTGTGGCTTCTCTCAGAACCTCTGTCATGACTACCAATAGTCATATTCATCTCTTCCTTTCGTGAGATTCTCCTTTCCCATTGTGAGCTACATCAATCCTTTCCTCCGTAGAAAGTCTACTCACCCTGCTACTCAATACCTCATCAAGCTTCCTCATGAGCTTGACCTTTTGGCATCACAGGTTCTCTCCTCTGGAACCTTTTGATCATCCTCTATTCTTCTTTGGTTTCTACATCTATTCTCACTATTATGAGAACTTCTATTGTTCTCGTTACTCCCAATATTCAATTGGAAGTGCTTACAACATGCTTGGCTGCAAGGTTCTCTCTGCCACAAGTTTCTTCACTTGAGAGTTTCACTTGCTCCCTCTTCTTCTGTCACAAATTCTTTGTTGTAATAGCTTCTACAAATTTCTTTCTCCTTTTGCTACTACCTACAATCATAATTGCTTCTTAACCATAGTTAATTATAAAAACATAGAGCAATACCTACAAGATCTACTATGAGATATGGTCTTCTCAACATCCAACTTTATCTTGATTGGAATGGTCCCAATTTATGCAGAAATTCACTAAGGTAATTGCATATCCAATTCCTTTTTCTGCAAAATCTGCCTTCTTCAGTCTCAAACTGTTCCTTCAAGAATTCTCCTTCAATTCCAGAGCATAATCACTCTCTAATACCAAAATGATGATCCACCACATCATTTCACCATAGGTAAAGAGGTAATATTAACTTTATTTTTAGCTCTAGCACTCAAGCTGCAATTGACTCAAAATAATCACTTGACAGAGTTCTGGATAACTCTGCTAGCGTCCCGGTCCTTCCTGGTTGTTATTAAAACATTTACAACGGTTCTAAATCATCACCCTGTAGAATTTTGGACCATATTTTCATTGTCTAAATCATATTCAACACAAAGGCACTTAACATGAGCACTCTTTGAATCGACACCAACTTCCTTTCAATATTTCAAGCACTTCTTTCGCCTGGTGCTAGCCTTACTCCAAATTCTCTTCATCAACTCCTTCATTGGTGGCGCGAACTCTTTTAACACATGTGATCGAATCCTTTTTCAAATTATTATTCACTTAAGTGCTTATCTTTGCGCTCCTTTTCCATATAACCATGGGCTAAACATCCCTATGACCTCGGGATGTGATCAGGTGCTTACAGGGTCGACATCTCCTTATCGACGATCACAACGCACAAACAATTTAAACTTACCGATCCCAATCTGGTATATCGGATCGACGGATCGACAAATTGATGTACCGAGATTTTGGGTGTACTAGGTGTTCGACTGTTGGAATCCTCAAAATTTATCGATGGTCGGGGTATCTAGACTCCTTCATACTTCTTGTTGTCTAGGCTTCGGATCCAGTTATACCGGGTCATCAGGGTGATCGACTCTCCTGCTATCGAGCCTATCAGGTATAGCCTCAAATTCACAGCAATTCAATATTTTAGTTCCAGTATAGTTGGCCACCGGACCACCAGAATGTCAGGACTATTGGGTACCTACCTTCAAAACATAATTCTCATCGCCAAATATTTTTCACCTGGTCCGATCTTTAAACAATGACCTTCGATCTACACACCATAGATGGTTGGATATCTTCCGGGTCACATGATATTGTTTAGCGCTAGATCACCGTCGATCCTACCATGATGGATGGTTGATCTTCCTCCTCGTTGGAATATGGTTTCTTTATGCCGGTCAGACCTACAACTATTACTCTCAGCTCGATTTCACTCTCCACACACACACACATTAGATTCATAGACTCAACAATGTTTAAGCACCCACAGAGTTAACACATAAAATAGAACTCACAAGCATACATAAATATTGTGTTTTTTTATATATCTCGACCTCGATATTACATGGTAAGGCCTCGATGGGCCTGGACGCCCTCAACGTTATATTACAATGTGGCCCTCTATCACTCCTTTGGACAAATTCCTCAATAATTGGTCACACTCTCCTTTTGGCCCAATTCCTCATTAACTGGCCACCATATACATGCCCGAAAGCTTACAATTTATGCGTTGAAGATACACTTCCAGGTCCACAAAACAAATTCCTAAGAATTTGCAACTAACTACAACAATACCTCTCTCTGTCTTTATAGTTGTTGATGATCAATTAGATCAAATCCTCCATACTTAGGACACCCACCTAAATCCAACTAATTTGCTCAATTAATCCATTTACATCATAATTAGGGAAAACAAACACTAT
Source organism: Picea sitchensis (assembly GCA_010110895.2). Taxonomy (NCBI): domain Eukaryota; kingdom Viridiplantae; phylum Streptophyta; class Pinopsida; order Pinales; family Pinaceae; genus Picea; species Picea sitchensis. The sequence continues at coordinate 25,755 of SNQJ01S0089591.1, forward strand.
CCTTCTAGAATATGATTACAAACTTAGGAAAACATAATAAAATTCATTAAGGGAACCCAATCCCTTTAGTAAACTTCAAGACCCCCTTAGGCCTTCTCAACAAGGTTGATTTAAGAGGCAAATTTCTCTTGCATCAAAAGGACTAAGAAGCATAGATATTTGACATGCTTCAAAAGGTCATTCATTTGTCTAGATAGTCTGTTAATTGTAATTTGATTTATGAATTAGTTTTCAGTGATGATTAGAATTATTTTGCAGAGTCAAGATAATGATGCATTTGTGGCTTGGTTGATCCAACATTTTTTGGGGTCTTGGTATTTTCTTTGAAGACACCAATCATGTTCGTGTGATGTAAAATTCCACCGTAGACTTCTAAGTTAAAATTTGGTCCTTACCCTCGAAGGGGTTTGTAAAGAAAGGGTTCAATTGCAATTTGGAATGAAAATAAATAACATCATTTATTGGTTTTGGTCTCACTTTTGGATTTGTTGTACAATATTTTTTCATATTTGCTTTCTTTAAAACCGTCTTTTACTAATCTGTTTATAATCACATTACATCTTTTTTCTATTTTCTTTTTAATGAAACACTTAAATATAAAATTAGCATCAGGCCCAAGTACTCATTGCTTGAAGGCTAATTAAATTTTTTGGTTAGGCTATAAACATAGGGTGATAATCCCGCCTATCTCACCTTATCCTTGTGAGATTCAAAAATGTTGGTAGAAGGAATTCCATTCCTTTTCATCAACATTTATTTGGTGACCATACTGGGGAGTAATATTTTACTCTCTAGTTCTGTTCTTTTGTATATTTTGTATTATTTTAATGACTTTGCCTACTTGAAAACAACTTGGTTTTAGATTTCCTAATAAAACCAACATTACTTCTTGTCTTTTTGACTTTATTCTTGAAACTGTCAACAACCAAGAGGAACTCGAACATTCTAGGGAAGCCATTGAAATTCAAGACCAAAGAGAATCCCTTCAGAGGCAATTTCAAAACATACCTCCTCAGTGATTTTTTTGTCTTATGTCCACTCATTCACGTCATTCTAGATGTCAAAGGGGTCAGTCACCCGAATTTAATCCTCTCCTAAAAATAGGAAGGAAAAAAGAGGTTGTTGAGAATCTTTAGGCTAGACTTAGAAGATCTTTTTCTGATTCATCTTCAGAAATATCTGATATTTTTGTCTCTTTCCCTCCTTGACATCCAACCATGAATTCATCCGGTGGTGGTGGTGGCAGTTCTAGTGGTTCTACTTCATCACAAGCTTCAACATCTTCCATAATAGGAAGTATGTATAATCATTACAATCTTGTGGTTTCTACGATGAATCCATCCAAATTAATTAAACAGTTTGGTTTATTCAAATTTGAGGAAGATCTTGATGCTACCCCATGGCATGTGTCATCTCCTCTTAATCTACAAGCTCCCTTTCCTAAAGTCAAAGATCATTTACCCAAATTATTTGGAAGTGGCACAATATCGGTAAATGAACACCACATTGCCTTTTTGAATGCTTGTCATAATATAGAGGCAAATGATAATGATATTTGTATGCGCTTATTTGTTAATTCTTTAGAGGGAAAAGCTACTGTTGATTATTTTGAATTGCCTCCAAAAAAAAATTCTACTTAGAATGAATTGTCTTATTGGTTCAAATCTACATATGGACAACCCCAAACTCTAACAGATAAACTTAAATATTACTGTAATATTATTTTCAACAAAAGTAAAATCATCAAATCTTTCAATTTGCGTTTCACAAAATTATACAATCAAATCCTAGATTTAATTAGACCTCACAATCAAGCTGCCTTAATGCATTATTATAATACCTTACCCACTCCTTACAAACATAGGCTTGAAGAAAAGAGTGCTGATAATTTAGGATTAGCTTTGCAAATATGCTTGGAATATGAAGAACAATTGATTAGGACACGTCTTCCAAGTGAAGACTATGTCAAGCAGAATGACATGTTAGCTGTTTTACAACTAGTACATGATATGAGAAATTAGATGATTAATTTTGAAGGGAAAGGGGCGACTTCAACATCAACCCTTGCTGAATATTCCACTCAAGTTGTTTTAAGAAATCAAACAACTAATTTCCTATTCCATACTCAACCAAAGGCTATTCTATCTAGGGATTGGTGTAATTTCTGTGATGCTAACCACAAAGAAAGTACATGTGAGGTCAAGAAGGGAGCACATGAGTGAATCTTTGGAAAAAAGGATGATACTACCATTGCTTCCTTAGATTGGGCTTCTGAAGAGGATGCGATGATGGTAGATACAAGGAATAAATCATACGTAAACAAAGGGGAGAGTGGAAATCCTAAGACTATCTTTTCCCCCAAGTTCACCCTCCCAATAATCAAACCCTTAGGTTACTAAGGGTACTCAAAGTCAAGAGGTTTCAACCTCTTCACCTTCTTCTTCTAAATACAACATTCTCAAACATTTAGCTACAATAAAAGCAGATGCAACTTTATTGGATATGGTTGCCGTCCCTGAACAACAAAAGCATCTAAAAGAATTTATGGAAGGTAAAACTTCTATTATAGCTAGTGTATATGAAGAGTCTAATGAAAAATAATTGTACATAAATAAAGTATTTGTACATAACCCTAGGATCTATGTAAAAAATCATCCATTCTACGTATCAGTAAAAATAATGGATAACATTGTCCATTGTTGCTTGATTGATGGTGGGTTGGGTCTCAACGTTATGTCAAAAATTATAATGGAAGAGTTAGGTCTTTCATGTACTAATGAAAATTTTAAAAGCATGATGTCTTATGAAAGTCAACAACATGTAACAATTGGAGAAATTAAATATGTAACATTGGTCCTATGTGCGCACCCATAAATTAGAACCACCTGTAACATTCATGTCATATATATGTCGATTAACAATTATTCTATCCTTCTAGAAGACACTGATAGGCATTGAGTGGTGGGTACATTTCTCTAGATGGATCTCACATGTGCCTCCCGAAAAATGGAAAGAATATCATTGTCCTCAGGGAAGGACACATCTCACCATATATTGAAAGTCTTCTTCAACCTAACATAAATTGTATTGAGGAGGATCTAGGTGCATATTCTATATTTCTTGAAGATGATGATGATTTTGTTTTACCCTCTTTAGAACCTAAAGATGGAATGTGGCATATTCACTTTGATGGTGGCTGTTTTAGTGAGGGTAATGGTGCAAGTATTATATTACACTCTCATGTAGGAAAGATTCATAATTTTTCATATAGATTAAAATTTGTTTGCACAAATAATATTACAGAATTTGAAGCCTTGATCTTAGGAATTGAAAATTCTTTTAATATTGGTTGATATCATCTAACTGTGTTTGGGGACTCTAAATTGATTATAAATCTGGATAGAACAATTTATACTCCCTCAAAACAAATTACTGAAAAGAAATACACAAGTAGTGTGGTACTTGATATCATTTTTTTTGTCCTTTAACATCACTCACATAAAAAGAGAACTAAATTCCACGAATGATAGGCTTGTTGTTTTTGCTGCAAACCCTTCAAGAAACTATTGCCTCAAAGACCATATTGTACATTCATGTCTTCGTATCATCCTCATTTCCCGAATAATGTAGAATCTTGGCAAGTCTTTTCTGATGATGAGAGCATTTGTGCTTTCACACAAAATGAACCTCTTAAGAAAAATGAAATTATATCTTTAGAAGATGACAAATTTCCTAAAGGAATAACACCTAGAGAGAGTTCATTTTCATCAAGTGATGTTGGTAATAAAAAGAACGTATAAGAAGAGGAGTAAAAAATAAATATCGTTGATACCATTTCTTTGAATATTGGGACTTGTGACAGTCCAAAGATATTGAAAATTGGAGCCCAATGTTCAGATCAAGAAAAACAAAAATTCATGGAATTATTCGGTGAATTTAAATATGTTTTTGCTTGGTCATATGAGGATCTTCATGGTTTTGATCCTAATATCATACAACATGATATTCCTATAAAGGAAGAGACAAAACTAGTTAGGCATAAACAAAGACCCATTATCCCTGCCCGAGAGGCAACAATAAGAAAGGAAGTTGACAAATTAATTAATGCTCATATCATTTTTCGTGTTAAATATTCTGAATGGGTGCCAAACCTTGCCCTTGTATGAAAAAAGAACGATGATATTAGATTATGTGTCGATTTTCATGCTTTAAATAGGGCAAGCGTAAAAGACAATTTTCCTCTTCCGAATATGGAATTAATTTTGCAACAAGTGATAGGATAACATATACTGTCCCTTTTGATGGTTTTTTAGGTTACAATCATATTAGAGTCAATAGGGAAGATAATTATAAAATCACATTTACTACGCGCTGGGGCACATTTGCATATGAAAGAATGCCTTTGGGCTTAATAAACACATGTGCCACTTTTCAGAGGGCTATGCGAATAGCCTTTGATGATATTATCGGTAAGATTATTCAAATTTATCTCAGTGATTGATGATGTTTGAATATGTTAAGACCAAAACAACAACCTCATAAGGATTAAAAATCCCCCTTCATTTTTATAGAGGTGGTACTCCTATGATAATATGAAAGATGATCTTATTAATCTTGGGACATCCAATATATAAATGAAAATTGTAAAATTACAAATCCTAAATCTTTATCACTCAAGAAAATAATAAATATACACAAAGGATTCCTGTGAAATAGACCAAGAATCTCTATTTACAACATTTATAGAAAATAAATTAAACAACAGCTTTCAGAAAATAATGAAATAATCCTCACATCGATCAAAGTTTCAAAAGTATTTTTGATCACACCAAAAAGGAAAAGAACATATGGCCCATAAATAAGAGAAATTTAAAAGAGTATTTCTATTGAAATAAAAAAAAATAGAATATGATAAGTTAATTTCAAATATATTATATTCAAGAGCTCAGAAGTACAAGATACAATCAAAATTAACTCCGACATAGTTCTCTAGGATTTTCTCAAAAATGATATTGTCTTTTAAAATATCAGAAAATTAAAGGCGTTTGCCCATAAATGGACTGGGATTGGGGTTCCCGTGGACAAAAATATAAATATATACAAGAAAATATGAGAGAAGAATGAGTAAGTTTGGAAGAAGGCACGAGCAACAAGCTTTGAAAAGAAGATAGAGGATGCAATCAAAACTCAGTTATACTCTTCTCAAGAAAGACAAAATATAACTGGATGAATTCTAAAAGGGAAAAAGAAAGTGCGATCAATATAGACTTAATGTGATTGAATATCATGACTCATTTCTGCATTGCTGGTGTCCTTATATTTTCCTTGATGACGGTTTCATGGCCTGTACTAATTGCCTCCTCTTGATTTTCCTCCGTAATCTTGATTAAGGCTTTCTTTAACCTCTCTTCAATATAATCTTTCATTGGGGCCACATTTATTTCATGTCTAATTTTTATATCAAATAGTATGCCCTCCAAATCTCTTAAGTCAAATGAAAGTTAGCTAAGCACATCTTCAATGTCTTGATTTTTGTTTGCATAGCTTACCAACCAATTCTAAACTTCATTTTCATTATATTCAATGATGCTATTAAACTTCTCGGCCGACAAACCTTTCAATATTTCGACTTCTTGCTGAAATTGCTCTCTTGTCACGAATATAGAATTCATAATTAATTTGGTGTCCTGTACTTCTCTCATGGTTCTGCCTAAGTCTATTTCAGCTAATCTTTTGTATAACCCCTCTTTTTTAGTAACCACATCATCAGATTCCTTAAGAATTTCTTTTAGAATCTTTATCTTCTTAATCCAACAAGATTTTAGTTGTTTTATCCGAGTAGGAGAAGGTAAATATTCTTCTTTTCTTTTCATTTCAATCATATTTGAAACCTTCAAAGCAAATGTAGTGACTCCATATTTATAAAATCCTTCTTCGTGTTTATAATCACCTTAGAGGAAATCTCTAAAAGCATTTAATTTTGAACCAAATGAAACAATGTTACTTCCAACATCCCATGCTTTCATAACAAGAGACATTCTCTTTTGAATATTTTCTTCAACAAACTTTTTGACAGTGACCAACAATATTGATGTTAATTTCAATTTTAAATTTGGTCTTGTAGGTTTGACAGTGGCCAATGGACTTACAAGAATAGGGGGCGACATGAAAGTATATTCCAGGTCTTTAATTCTTTCCTTTAGTTTTGCATTTTGTAACTCCATGTAATCAATTGAAACATCTAAAACATCTCTTGTTATCTTATGTATCTTTGCAATTCCAGATGGAAGCAATTTGCTAAGATCATACTCAAAATGAGATTTTCATTTTTATTCTTCGGGTCAAACCCTTCAAAATTTAACTTTCTGGAATTTATGTCAAATAAAGAATTTTGTATTGCAAATGACTGTTCTTCTGAGAAATCTTCTTCTTGTGTGGCTAGTTCAATTGCAACTTGTTGAGTTTCCCGTAACCTCTGTTCTTCATTGGGAAAATGAATATTTTCAATATCAACCTCTAGGTCCATGTCCTCAAGAGATATATGATTTTAAGATATAGGTTGTTCTATTTCTTCTCGCTAAGAAAATTTTCCTTTTCTTTTTACTTGAAGCTTATGGGAACTTTCAATTTTTCCTCGTGGATGGTTTTTATCATCATCAAAACTCGAATTACTCTTTGAAATATTTTTTTGCTGCGACATTGTTGCTTGGAGACTATGTTTGGGTAGATTGTCTTTTTATGAATCAACATGAGGTTGAGTACCTCTTTCAATTGAACCTTTGCCTCTTTGTTTATATTGGGATGTCGAACTTACCATGGTTTGAATATCATTAAGAGAACACACTAGAACATCATGGGTATTACATTTTTCTTCTTCAAACATAAGTGTATTAGTGAATCCGTTTCTGAATCCAACCGATGTCATATAATCAAGAAAGATATGACTTGGGTCGAAACCCTTTATCTTTTCTACATACTTCAGATTGAACTGGTTCATGTGAGTTGAGTAATCATCAATTTTTGCAATACCTCTTAATTTAATTTCTCTGATTTTCCATGGCAATGGGATAAATTGCCTCTTTCTTTTCTCATGAAAAAAGTATAACTAGAATATGTATTTCCTAGCAAATTCAATGATGAATATTTTATCTGAAATGTAATAAGGGAGAAAGAAAGGATTTTCAAGAGATTTTTTTTTTCTAATCACATTATAATTTTCCATTTTTTTCTAAAGTCCCTCTTTTGTTCAGAAAAGTCACTGCTTCTAATGACAATGTTGTTGTATTCTCTCCAAAAATAAGTTTCTTGAAAATAGTCACAAATTAATTGTATACTTCATAAAAATGATAAGTAGCTTTCTGTCTCCACAGAGCTTGATACCACATAGTTACCAGATCAATTTTGGAATCTACCCTTTTCTCGATAGTCAGACCCTTGAAGACGTAGCAATAGGTAATAACAGATATTAAGTAAGAAGCCATATATAACTTATTTTCTTTCTTGAATTTCAAGAGTTGTGAAGAAATTTCAACATAGATGATTTTTCCCCAATCAAAGATAGCTTCTTCATGAACTGTAAAATACAAAATATAGAGGGCCAACCGAGGAATGGTTGTCATGGATTCTTGACCAATAATTCTAGTGAAGAGCCATGCAATTTATCATTAAGGTTTCTTCAATAAACTAACTTGAATTCTTGATATATCAACTGACATTGTCGCAAGATCTTCCAAATATTCTTGTAAAAGATCCAGTCCATTATTTTTGTTCTTAAGGAAGTTCCTTTCTTCTTCTCCTTTAAAAGTGATGGTAGGCTCTGGCAATTTCAACATTTTTTCTGAAAACCAACAACGTTAAGGAAATGGAGGATTCACTTTGAAGTTTAATAACCCCTCGGCTTGGAACGAATTTATCAGTGCACTTGGAGACAATTTCTTTACAGTCAAAAACTTTGAGCACACATCCATCTAGATAAATGCTTGATGTCCAAATTCTGTTCTCATTTCTTTTAGGTAATGACAATGTAGCATAGTACCAGTAAGATCTTGACCATTGAAATTTTGATCTTCTTGTCTAAAAATATTCAATGTATCTCCACATAAATGTTGTGTTTTTGTATCCATTCTAATGAAGTTGATAGACTATAGTATAATTCGTTAGAACAATGATTATGAAATGAAACTTTTCTCGGTAATATAACTTAAACCTTTTTTCGATGGAGAAATTAATACAAATTAAATGATTTTACCTTGAGAGTTCTACCATTAATAAAAGTCTTTTCATAATTTAACTGGCAGTTGTCTTCCATAGGATCAACATTTAATGTATCTCGATAAGAGTGACAAAGCAAGGATACACTATGACAAAGAGTCGGGCATGGGAGGGACAATAAAGTGAACTTGCGAGTCCCCCAACCCGCGAACCCACCATACAATAGAAATATGAATAAGTACTACTTGAAGATAAGAGGGAAAGAAAATAATTGGTTAAGTGTAGCTATTGGTCGGACTCATGAGAAAAGGAAAATTCAATACTTAAGACCCGTAAACCTGCGATGGAGAAAATAAAAAAATATTCTAAGTATATGACTCAAAATGAGGATCACAGATAAAATTAAAGTCCATTTTGGTGACAACGGAGAAAAGGGTACATAAGAAATAAAAACATGAACCTGCGAGTCCGCCAACCTGCGAACCCACAATTATAAAGAAATCTCTTTAAAATACAACTAAGTCATGGTTAATTATGAATATGATGGAGTAAGAGAAGTGCAATTTGTATAACACATAAATTTTCGTAAAGAGTATTATGAACTCGCCATGGTCAAGAATTTTCTAAGTAAAAAGAAAATAAAAGGATGAGGTGATCCAGGTGGATATTGATGGCCACCCACCTTTTCCAAATGGCTCAAAATGATTTTCTGGCAATTTTGGCAATTTACTATTTTTAACAGGTTTTAACTTCCGGGGCCATTTTGAGGGCCCAAATGAAGGTTTTTTCAATATATAGGTTCTCAATAATAGATAAAGGTATGATTGAGCCCCCAAAATGAATCTCCTCGACGATACCTTTCCAACGAGCTATCACATGCCTAAAACGGAGATCGTATGCAAAAGTTACGACCTCGGGAAGTTGATGTACTCACTTACCCAAACGGGGCCCACATGACTTTTGGCGCTTCATCTCCTAGGGTTAGGTTTTTGGATGTCTAGGGTTTTTTGGCATTCCTGCTTATTGTAAAAATGCCTTTGGAGCCTCATTGTAATCATCTTCTTGCGAATGCGAGTAGCTGTCACATCTCTTCTCAGAGATAAGCTGCCACCATTCTAGCGAGTCTTTCACTCTTTATTTTAACAGTCTCTATACATTTATTTCATTAATAGAAATCATGTATTACTGTATATCTGTGTTTATGGTTGCATCTCTGATACATTTCTATTATATTATTGAATATCTGCGATATCTCTTTGCATTTCTTTATTATATCTTCGATCTCATTTCGTGCCGAAAAATAATTCGGATCAGTGGTATTAGAGCAGGTTGCTCTTGATCGTTTTTTCAATGCATGTCCCTGATGAGGTCCGATTATAGCAAGTTGGATCTCGAGCTTGTCTCTCTTGAAGACTATCACTCTCGTACACTCAAGAAACCCTCAATGGCAGAAGAAAAGAAAAATGACGGAGCAGATGATCCTATAAATCTGTTGCTTGAGCAAGCTCTCATGCGATAGAGGGACGAAATGATAAAGAATTTTGCCCACATCCTTCAATGTGTGCCGATAGAATCAGGTGCATCTTCATCAAGTGGCCACTTTGGAGGCACCTCACCTTTCAGGGTACAATTTAATTTTGATATTCCTGTATTTGAAGGACAGATAGATGCAGAAGCCCTAGAAAAATGGTTAACTCTGCTAGAAGGTTATTTCTTTGTTCAAAATTTTTTCGACAAAGAAAAGATCACCTTCACACTCCTTAAAGCTCTCCCTCATGTCAAACATTGGTGGGAAACTTACTGGGAGCAAAGTTCCATAAAGTATTCTGGAATATATGGGGCCGATCCCACTTGGGATTTTTTTGTGGATGCGGTAAAAGAACAGTATTACCCTGTTGGCAACTATGAGGACCAGTACATGGGATGGACCACACTACGGCAAGAGAGGGGCCAAGTAGTTTCGAAGTTCACCAATATCTTCCATACCTTATGCACCAAGTTGGCTATCAAAGACTCCGAGCGACATTTGGTTCTGAAATACCGTGGGGCTCTACATAGATACATCCAAACTGAAATGGATTTTCTGGACATCTCATCACTCGGTGTTTCTTATCGATATGTTGTTAAAATTGAGCAGAAATTTAAGCACCAGAAAAAACAGGAATTTGGGTCTGCAAATCCGCAACAACCAAAGTATGACAAAGATGGCCCTAACAAACAGTCTCTCGAAAACCAATCCAAAACACAGGAAAAGAAGGGTCACGGGAAGATAAAGAAGGACACAGGAAAATGGTGTGATTTCCACAAAACCCCCTGACACAACACCGATGAATGTCGCTCAAAACAGTCATTGGTGGTTGAGATCAAAGACAAGGAGCCGAACCCTGATTCAGAATCTGATTATGAAAATACTAGTAAAGGACAAATCATTGACGCAAACACCACTGCTATTATCGTGACCGCAACAATTCAACCAAAAGAACCAACAAATCCTGAGGAGGGGGAGCACCTTTTTCATTCACAGATGTGGGTGAAGGGGACCCCGCTGCATTTTATTGTTGATAGTGGAAGCCAAAAAAACCTCATCTCAGCAGAGGTCATCAAATAGTTGGGATTGTCGACAACACCACACCCGCAACCATACAACATTGGGTGGCTTCGGCAAGGACGAGATCTCCATGTTATCCAACAGTGTCGATTGTCATACGACATCCAACCCTTCAAGGATGAGGTATTATGTGATGTTGCCCCACTGGATGTCTGTGATGTTCTCTTGGGCCAACCATATATGTGG